>VCJM01000622.1:4010-19331 GCA_024139495.1 Backusella sp. ASU-2019c | reverse complement strand
TTTCATTTTATCATCAGCTTTTTTTTTTTTTACTCATTTTTCTTTTCATTCTCTCTTTCCCCATCGAAATAGCCTCACGATATGATAGATGATACTTCCGAGCCACCTACACCAACACAATCGATTATTCGACTTAATAAGCCCAAGCCTCGCCCAGAAGAAAGTAAGTTATTATTTATAGAAGCAGAGAGGGGAGCGAGAAAAGTACTAACTCTATATTTAAAAAGAACCTTCTAAGCCAAAGAAGAATACAGTACATATCAAGAAGGAAAGTATATCCGATTTGCCATTATCGATTACTTCCTCCACGACACCTGTTGTAGAGTCACCTAAAACTACACCAACTTCTGCAGCTGTTCAATCCACACCCCAATCACCTACTCCGCCACCTTCTAATTTATCAACTCCATCAGCTACGGCACCTCCTACTGTCACACCTCCAACGACTACTACTATTACACCCGCTTCAACTGTTCCAGCTAAACGACCAGCTCCTGCTGAGTCGTCTTCATCCACAACAGTAAAAGTACCCAAGGTACCCAAAACACCTAAAACACCCAAAGCACCCAAGGTGTCTACAACAGTTACAGCGCCATCAGCTAAAACTGACTCTCCTACTGTGACTGTAAAGCCACCTCGACCTGTCGTAACGGAGCCTGCAGAATCTGCCACAAAATCCCATCCACATCCATCATCCACTTCAGCATCAACTGCTGCACCAAAACATAAACACAAGTCATCTGATGGTGTCGTTGATGATCTAAAGAAATGCAAACGTATCTTTAATAGAATCAATAAGCAAGACGCTGCGTTTTATTTCTGTCATCCTGTTGATGAAGCGGCTGATAATGCACCAAACTACTATCAAATCATCAAGTAAGTTTATTACTCAAGAGAAGAAAAAAAAATATTGTTAACATGTCATATTTTATTAGAAATCCAATGAACCTGGCCATGATCAAGGTAAATATATATTTTATTCTTGCCCCTTTTTTTTTCTTTTTACTAAAGCTATTTCAAATAATCATTAGAGCAAATTGGAGAACAAGGAATATAAAACCATTGCACAATTTGAGAGCGATTTCCGCCTAATGTTAAATAATTGTTACCAATACAATAGCCCAGGCACCTATGTATATAATGAAGGACAGACATTGGAAGCTATATTTGAGAAAGAGTTGGCAAATATCACAGGTCCTCCTCGAGATCACGACGAAGCACAAAACAGAACAATTGTGGAGAGCCCACGACTACCGGCCTCAGCCACGGCTCCACCATCATCAAAGCCTAAACCCAAGCCCGTCCCAAGTAGTAGTCATACTTCGCCAGCTCTTGCTACTTCATCATCCAAATCTGCTCCTTCTCCAGTGGCAGTAGAACGTAGAAAATCATCTACTCCTTCTGCACCTACCTCGGTTGCCCCGGTTCCAACACCTCCCTCTGCTCCTCAAAAACAACCATCCGCCACACCTGCTACTCCCTCGTCTGTACCTGAAAGGAAACCTGAACGTGAAAAGACAGAACGCGAAAAGATGATGGGCATTCTCAGTAGAACCATCGAAAATCGACATGCATTTGAATTTTTACGTCCTGTAGATCCCATCAAACAGGGTATCCCTCATTATACGACCATCATCAAGACGCCTATGGATCTTGGTAAGATCAAGAGTCGTTTCAAGAATGATCAGTACACAAGTGCCACTCAAATGGATGATGATATGCGATTGATGTTTAATAACTGCTACACATTTAACCCACCCGATACCTACGTTTATAACGAGGCCAAGCAATTAGAAGAGGCATATAATAAAGAGTGGCGCTCCAACTTTGGCAAGAGACGTAGCTCTACATCCTCCTCTCAAAAATCTTCGTCATCATCGTCCATCAAGGTGAAATCCAATCCAACAAAAACGGTGCCACACAAAGCACCCGCAGAAACGTCATCATCTGTCCCAAAACCTGTCTCAAAACCTGTCTCAAAACCTCAGCCAAGCTCTTCTTCACCTGTTATACAGCCATCAGAGCCAGCAAAGGCTCCACCTGTCAAGATAAAAACAGAAAAGCCAAAATCACCCATGGTGGCTGCTACCACCAATGGGCACAGCTCAAAGTCATCTGAATCAAAGTCGGTGGAGAAACCCAAGACCAAGTTGGTGGCGGCGATGGATGCAAACAACAAAAAACGCTGTCAGCGCATCATGAATAAGCTGTGGCAGCACCAAGGATCCCAATCCTTTTATGAACCTGTGGATGCTGTTGCGTTGAATGTTCCCCAGTACTATGAACTGATCAAACGACCTATGGACCTTGGTACAATAAGAAAGGCACTTGAAAAGGACAAGTATACATCGATCTGGTCGTACGAAAAAGACATTCGCCAGATATTTTGGAACTGCTACAGCTTCAACCATCCCGAATCCTGGGTCGTTGAGCAGGCACGTGGCCTTGAAACATTCTTTAACCAGATCTTTGCAGCCGAGTTCTCGGAACCCAATGCCCTCAAGGGCGAGGATCGTCGCTTAGCTCAAAAAGTGGTGAATAAACTCACCCTCCACGATGCAGCAGCACTGTTCAATGAACCGGTGGATATGGATTCATTACCAGGTTATTCTGACATTGTAAAGCACCCTATGGATCTTCGCACCATTTGGGAACGTTTGGAGAGTGGCAAATATACCAGCTTGAAGGCACTAGACCAAGACATTCGACAGGTGTTTAAAAACTGCTTTGATTTCAATGACGCAAGCAGTTTCGGCTCTGCTCAAGGAAAGAAGCTTGAAAAGTATTATCAAAACATCAGTAAAGAGATACGTACACGCATTGCTGCCACCAAACCAGTACCAACACCTGGTTCACCTTCACCATCGTCTAGTATTATACCTGCCAAACGTGCACATCCAAGTGAATCGTCATCGAAACATCCTGTCAAATTATCCAAACCTGTAGACACCACCAAGTCGCCTAGTCGTGCTGAATCGGAGAGATCCACATCTCAAGAGGCACCTTCACGAATGCATCCCACATTGACGGATCGATTGGAAAGCTTCCTGAAACGTCTTATGAACAATAAGGCTGCTATGGGATTCTTGGAACCTGTAAGTATAGTAAAATCAAAATGTATATTGATAGATTTAAAAAATACTTATATATAAATGTAAAGGTCGATCCCATTGCATTAAATATTCCACATTACACTGCTATGATTCAAAAACCCATGGACTTTGGTACAATGTAAGTCTTTTTATTATAATTATTTTTTAGGGTTTATGATGAGAGTATCAATTCCTTTCTTCTTTTTTTAGGCTCAAAAAGCTTCGCGCTGGTCAATATAAAACAGTCCGTGATTACGAAAGCGACATGAAATTGATCTTTACAAACTGCTATAGCTTCAACGGCTTTGATCACGTACTATCCAAAAATGCCATGGTTCTTGAAAACATTCTAAAGAGGGAAGCACCTCTACTTCATGCTAAAGAAGAAGAGTTGAGACATGGTAAGCAAGATGACACACCCGTGGTGAAAAAGCCCAAACCCGCGCCAAGTGTCACCATCTCACCTGAAAAGGCCGAGCTACGAAAATACCGACATGTTCTTGATAAACTTGCACACCATCCAGCATTCTATGCATTTGGTGCACCAGTCGATCCTGTACTGCTCAAGATCCCGACCTACTTTGACATTATCAAGAGACCCATGGACTTTGGCACCATTCGTAAAAAATTCGACAAGAACAGATATGAGACGGCAAATGATTTACTGGCGGACGTCAAGCAAGTGTTTGTGAATTGTTATCTGTTCAATGTACCGGATGATGTGGTGTCAAAGATGGGCAAAGAGTTGGAGACGGAGTTTATTCGCCTTTGCAAAGCAAAAGATCTACCCACCATCCAAGTTAGCAGACCTGCTCCTACTCATACGTAGTGAATGTATTTAAAATAAACCAAAGACAATTATTTCATTTTTTCTATATAAATAAAAATAATATCGAGAATAAATCACTTGTCAAGACAAAATAGACACACCCATTGAGAATACTCAAGGGAACAGATGATTAGAAAAATTAATATACAAAATACAGTTTATTTTAAAAAAAGAAAGACTCGAGTATCTTTAGTCTTTATATATATATATATATATATTTCGCCCATGGCTCTATTTTAAGTTGAATCAGTAGATTAGACAGGATTTTGGGCTTTGAAAGCATCCCAGGCCTGATTCAAAGTAGCAAAGACACCACTTGCAATCATCTTTTGCTCTACGGTGACATCAGCAGGAAGCTATCAAACGCATAAAAAAAAAAAAATTAAATAAAACGGATCCATCATCAGCTTCCTCCTTACCTTATCAGGATGCACTTTTGCAATGGCCTTCATATAAGCAATCTTACACTTCTTTGGGTGAATCAATTCACTCATCTGAGCACCTTTCCATTGAGCACCAGGCCATATTAACGAATCCAACGTGGCCAACAAGGCACGCAAATTCTGCTCTTTACCAGTCTTCCACGCAACAAGACGGGCATTGACATCATCGGTTTTTTGCAACTTTTCTGCATCGTCCGCCTCTTGCTGAGCAGCCTTTGCTCTCATGGCAGCCACCGCTTTGCTTTTATTCAATTCCTCGGCAGATACCTGAGGCACTGCAACCGAAGCAGGACTTGCCATTGTTGGATCAAACATGGACATCAAATCATCCTTCTTTTCTGGTACAGGCGCTGGTTCCTGTTTTTTGGCAGCTGCTGGCTTCTTTTTAGGATTCAATGCCTGGCGACAACGTGCCATTGCTTGATTCACCTTGTGTGTTCCATTGTATTTTACCAATTGGTTATAAGTATCCAACGCCTCCTTGTACTTTTCAATGTTTTCAAACGCCTCGCCCTTTCTAGATAATGATTTTATAATTTGGTCACGCCATTGAATGGTGACACCCTCGGATACACTATTTTCCCCACTCTGTTGTGCCATACCAAATGCAGTATCACAGTCCTGGATACACTTTTTATAATCGCCGTTCTTGAGACGACATACGGCTCTGTTGTTACAGAGTAATACTTGATGGTCGTGCCCTTCTGGAAGTAACTCTAATGCACGTGTGTATGCTACCTCTGCATCGCCAAACTGACCCAATTTGAATTTATCGTTACCCTCGTTGCGTGCTTCGTTTACTTTTCGCATCACATCGGCGGGTGCATTAATGACGGGTCGAGTACGCTGTGCCTTTTTGGGTTGTTGTGGAGGTGGAGGTGTTGGAGATGGATTTTTAACGGGTGTCTGGGATCTCGATTGGGGAGTGGAGCGACCACTGTTATCGCCTCTACGGCGTGAAGGTGAAACATAAACATCGTCTCCAATCAAGTTTTCCTGCTTGGCCTTTTGTTGAATACGTATTTTGTGGGCTGCGGCGGCTTGTTCACGCTGTTTGGCCTCTTGTATGCGTCTCATTTCCTGGATTTTTCTTCTTTCGAGCTCTAAATCCCTGCTTCCTTCCTCGTCACTATCTGCATCGTCGACAAATCCGCCCTGAACAGGCTGTGCACTATTTTCTAAATCAACGTTCTCCTTCATCCATTTTGGTCGACTACTGTCTGTTGGCTGTTGTAAACGCTGAGCTCGTTGCTGTTCCTGCCAATCACCAACGGCCCTTGTTACTTTCTCACGTCCAGTTTTCAAGAACGAGGTAGCATTCTTGTAAAGAAAACCACCAAATTCCTGTGCTTGAGCCACAATTTTTTCGGTTTGTTGATGGATTTGATCATCCACCTGTCCCTGCTGCTGCTCGGCTTGTCGCTGTGTAGGGGCTTCACGTGGGGCTTGACGTTCTTGGGGACGGCGAGAAGGACTGGGTGATCGGCCATTGCTATCAAATAAGGCCATACGTGCTCTTTCGTTCTGAGTTAATGGAGGGGCTGAAGCCGTGGAAGCTCGTTCGGGTAGACTTCTTTGCGCAGCTTCAGCGTTTTGAACCAGTAAATCAATAGCTGCCTGTACGTCATAGTTGCCTGTTGCCTCCAATGCAATCTTGGATTCTTGTAAACTAAACCCCATATCAATCAATTGAGCAATCATGCCATCCTCTTCATCTTCATCTATGAATCTATTATTCTTGTTTCCAACATGCTCCTCTTGAACTGGTTCTTCGTGAATATATACTTGCTCCTGCTGAACAGGCATTTCCGGCTATAAATGATATGATACATTAATTTAATTATACCCATTGATTGAAACACTAATATAGATTACATGCCTTTGGTGAAACAGCGGGACCGGCCAGGATACCAAGCGGGTTATCTTCATCATTTGTGGTATAATTCCCACCAGTGGTATCTTTTAAACTGTCCATATCAAATGGATCAAGCACAGAAGACGTCGTTGTACTCTTCTTATTCACAGGAGTTGCCGAGCTTGTATCGAGAAGGTCAAAGTTCCACTGACTGTCATTCTCGCTACCCGAAAATGAAGTATTTGACTGACTTTGTCTAATACAAACAAAGAAAAAAAAAACAAAGTTATACACACAGCCATTTTTTTTAAAAAAAAAAGGAAAAATATCTGGAGTCTTACAGCTGGTTTAAAGGTGTATGTCTATCTTGCGAGGCTTTTTTACCACCAAAAGGATCCAGCAAGTCTCCAAAGGAGGGAGATGATTGTGAATTTGCTTGCGTCTTTTGCTGTTGCTGTAGAGGAGGAGTTGAGTAGTTTGATGTTGGTGACGACCGAACATTACTGGGGGTCAAAGTTCGGAGAGGAGTTGAGGAGGGTTGAGGCGTCGAGGCTAACGACCGTACAGGAGTAGATGCCTGAAGAGGTGTAAGCCAAGGTGATGACTGATTACTGCTACTATTGTTGGCACGCATACGCTGCTGCTGCTCCGCTAAGCTCAATTTTGATATATCGGGCTGTCTAGGGGAGCTTGGTAAAAGGCTAGCAAAAGCATCTTTTGGCTTTTCTTCCTTCTTCTTTTGGATAACGGGTTGTTTTGTCTCTGTCCAGTTTAAGTCTAATAAATCATCCATGTTTTTAAATAAAGAAAAAGAAAAAGAAGGAAAAAATAGGCGGTCAATAAAATTAAAACGATGGAGTTTGTATAAAAGGAAATTGAAATTGGTGTTTGACACAACAGTAGAGTTTGATTAAAAAGTGTGAACTATTCTACTTTTACCATCATGTCCTTTTAATAATTCACTTGTTCAATTAAATAGGTAATTGCCACTGTGCTTGAAAATTAACCAATCATAAAAAAAGCACTAAACATATTGTTAGTATCGAAGAATAAACAATCAAAGTAATATATTTAACATAGGAAATTTATGCTCTCTAAAGAAGCAGAGGTCTATTTAAAGGGTATATCATAGCTCAATCTCTTCTAAAATATTCAACAAGTGTCTTCAATAATACTCATGATAATTTCATCCTGGTAATCTAATGAAATAGAAAATACGTGATACTTTATAGAGAAAATTATATTTATTTTAAAAAAAAAGTAGACATCGCCCCACTGTGATACAGAACATATTTGATTCAAAATTAAGCATTGTTCAGTCGTCCAAAACAATGACATTCAAACCAGGCTCTAACTTTACTCCAGGTTCAGCTAAATATACATAGGTGGATCGGTTAGCTCATATTTAATCTAATATAATAACACCTTACTCTTCACTTTTTCAGGCATTTTATAACCTTCGCCTTTCAACCTTTCACAATACTCTAGTGCTGGAGCATAGCCGAGATCGTCCGCTACGCTATCCATTTCAATTGCCCGTTGATTATCATTCAAGTCAAACTCGTACAATAACCCAAGGCAAAACTCGGCTTGGTAATGTTCACCTTTTGCAACTGATTTAAGGTATTCTTCGGCAAGCTGGATATTTTTCTCAACTCCCCTGCCGAGTCGATAGGATTCCCCTAGCTGTATAGTAGCATCTGGACACCGCTTTTCATGTGATATTAAAAACCATTCATTTGCTTTCTTATAATCTCTTGTCACTCCGAATCCATTAACATACAACAGGCCGATGATATATGAAGCGTATATATCTCCATTCTTATGAGACTTAAGAAACCATTCCATTGCCTCTTTGTAGCTTTGCTGTACACCCCATCCATGATAATACGCGATACCTATCGAATATTCACCAAGTTTATTACCAAAGGCTGCACACTCTCTAAACATCTCTATCGACTTATCATAATCGATAGGAACCCCTAATCCCATCTGGTACATATAGCCCACTTGTCTTATTGCAGATTTCGATCCGTTATTCCTGGCCTTTCTATACCATTTCATGGCTAGTTTGTAGTTTTTAGATACACCTTTTCCCAGAAGATATGCATCACCTGTAACAACTTGTGCTTGTTCTAATCCATTTTCTGCTCCCTGGATGTACCATTCAAATGCCTTCTTTTTATGTTCACGAACACCTTGCCCAAAATAATGCATTTGGCCAAGTTGATATTGCGAGGCGCTATGGTTTTTAGACGCTGCCTTTCTGTACCATTTCATTGCTTCGATATAATCCTTAGCTTTTCTACAGGTTTTCCCGGTTTTATACAAGGTTTTTGCATCTTGCGCTATTTTGACAGAATCATGAATGGACAGTCAAATACATTACTAACACTTAAAAGGTCCTACACTCTGAATAACTAACGGTACTAGGTTTATTCTCTGTTTTTATATTTGAATGGCTCGTCATGAATGGCAAAGGCGAGTCTAGAAAAGTGTGTGTAGTCAGGAGTGATAAATAATAAACAAAGATGGGAGGAAAAGAGAAAAGCGCCACCATTTTGATTTTGATTTTGATTTTTGAACCTTAATTTTTAGATCACCGTGACGCATAAAGGGGTATCATGAAGATCGAGAAATAAAAAGCACTCTTCAGCTAACTTTAATCCAAAAAAAAAAAGATCGCATTAACCAACAAAACTCGTTTGTATACCCATAAACAATTAAAAAGATATTGAACTATCCTTTATTTATGTTACCAACTCGAAAGGTAAGATAGAAATGCATTTATTTAGTAAATAAAATCCTCTTTAATGTAAAATCATAAAAAATGCAAAAGAATATTACCCATTTTAAAAATAGCTCTTGCCAAAAAAAAAATTCTTATTATTATTTGCGTAAATTAGAGTACTTTATTAATCAAATACAATATGTTAATTGCTCTCAAGCTCTACTGTTTTATTTAAGAGCTTGAGAAAAAATTACAAATTAATGAGAAAAATCAAGGAATAATTGAGAAAAGATATATATCATACGTACGGTGTATATTTCAGACAGTGAGCATATAAATAGATAGGTAGCCATGTAGCAAGGTCCATAAAGGTATATTACATTCCAATGAAGAATAGTATGATATAAAGTAACAGAGACAACGCACCAGTGTGACAGATATAGACTCAGTAGACATCATTATTCATAATTTGCAATTTTTATACAGTAGCAACCAAGTTAGTAATGGCACACTTGCTCAATAGGGTATCCATACTTACGTCGTGATGGACTACCAAATAGGCCGATGATAACCAGCCCTGGGGTAGCGTTGTTCGTTACCCTAGATGACCAAGCAGCAGAAAGGCAATTTGGTACTTTTACGCTTAACACTTTTACGCTTTGACACTTTGACACTTTTACACTTTACACTTTACACTTAGGCACTTTGGCACCTTTACACTTTAGTAATTTGGTACTTTTGCGCTTGTACTAAGAAAGTATAAACAATTTACATTTTGATATCCAAAAATACTTAAACAAAACATCTTTATTATAATACCCTAAAATCCTAACCTCCATTTCCCCACTTTTTTCTCAATAATTATTCTCCCTTTTCTCATTAATTTGAAAATATTTCTCGAATGATAGCACAAATTGGACAAGGATATAGCCTCGATATCAACATAAGAATAACCTCTATGCCTTCTTCTAGATTTGTTGTGCCAATAAAAACACTACGGAGAACATGTACATTGTTAATAATGTTTCCTGTTATTTACATGACTCCAACACTAGAGGCCGCTTTATTCTGGGACTGGTTCATAACGGTAAAAACGTATATACCAGCTTCAGAATACGTTAAGGACTTTCTTTTGATTGTGGCATCCTTGGCTCTAGTGGAGCTCCTGATATTTTGATATTTGCTAGAACTGATATTGATAGCAATAGCGAGTAAGAAAAATACAGCATCTACATAAGGTCCTTTTATATTTACGGATTATTTTTACTTTATCCTTTGTTTAAATAAATGACAATTTTTTTTTTTCATTGATGACATTATAACTGGTTTTATGAAAAATAACGAATCAATGCTAGACAAATATTAGAGTTTTATAAGAAAAAACTTGAGTCAAGCTGGGAAAAAGAACAAAGCACATCTAGGATCACCGGAAATATACCGAACAGACACCGGACTTTTACCGGATTGTCACGTGATATTGTATAGTATATTAAATATAAAATATAAAAAAACATGTAAAGTCACTCTGTCCGAGTGGTTAAGGAGTGAGACTAGAAATCTCATGGGCTCTGCCCGCACAGGTTCAAATCCTGTGGGTGACGTCATCTTTTATTTTTTCTCGCTTTGTAGCAGAATAAGAAGTTCACCATTGTTTGGCATTTAAAGTATTGTTACTGTAGATTCCTGAAATAAAAGATAGACTTTTTATACAAGAATAAGTATAATTCTATGAAACTTCAATAGAGAATAGACAGAGTAATCCTCGATGCCAATGAACGAAATAATGATGCCAACATTTTAGGACTAATAATATATTAATGAAGTTAAGTTTCTAATAGAGAAAATATTCAGGGTATTTGTAATAAATAAGATCAAGATTTATAATCAAGCCATGATGAAAATATGAATATTTTCCAAATAGTATCGAATGATAATGATAAAAAAATGACAAAAAAGGAATAACAATACTATAGCATTGGAATTAAGTGATGTCAGTAGATAGCATTGAAAAAATAAACTGAAGCTGAAAAGACCCTATTTTGCCATGTTTTACTTTGAAAAGTAGTGGGGTCGATAACCTCTACGTGAGGTATAATGTATAACTTTGAGATGTGATAAATTCAAAGCTATTTTCAGAAAAACCACTCATACAAATTGTTGTGAATAGAACACGGATTTAAACAGGAGAGTATAATCTGGACAGGCAGACAAATATGAATACTTTATCAGAAAAAAATATTACTTATGAGGAAGGTGAAAAACTATGTTGTAAAAGAGAATGGCCTCAGTAATAATAATTATTAGTTAATAAAAGACACAAGATACTTTAATATCATTTGATTGATTAGAAAAAAGAAGAAGAATGTCGTTATTAAAAAGAAATGTATATGTTTATATTATTGCTATTATTATCATTATTGAATAAATAAACATATACATTTCTTTTTAATAACGACACTCTTCTTCTCTTTTTCTAATCAATCAGATGAATATATTTAAGCACACGTTTTTTTTTTTCATTAGCCTGTAAAAGAAAATGGCACAAGTAATAACAATAATCAAAAAGAGTACATCAATGTTTTCAAATAAAAGACACAAGATATTTAATTCAATCACATGGAAGCTATTTTTTCGCTTGTCTTTATATAATCTACATTCAAACAATCCTAAAAAGCTCTAACGCAAGTTCAAAAGCTTATATAAAATCAACTTAATGAAAAGCCATTCATTCAAATATTTTAAAATTAAAAGTGATTAAATAATGATAAAAAATATAGTACAAAGACAATAAAAGGGAGTTTTTTTACTTATATATATTTTACTTATATATATATTTACATTTGGATTGGTAAGTATAAATTATAGTGTCAATTAGGAAGCAGAAAACCAATATGTCCTTAGTAAACCAGATATTTGCAACCGTTCAAAGGATAGCAAGAAGCTGTCTCCCCTAGACTTAATTACCAAGTTCTGGACCTACCATGGCTACTTTTAAACTTGAACTGGACGTTTGCAGATGGATATTACTTCATTGGAGAAATTTACATGCCAAGCTGGGTATATAGTCTGTCGAAGTTCGCCTGTAAGCCAGAACATATGTACTCTATGGTCAATTAGTCACAGATAGACCGTTAAGAAGGATGAATGTACCTGCTTTAAGTCTAAGGCGAGCCACCTTATTGGTATTTAATCAATTTAAAAAAGAGATAAAAGGTATTAAAAGTCAATGGAAGAATAGCTTAGTTCTTGTTGCCATTTTCTAGAATTCCCTACCATTTTCTCGGATTTTTGAAAAAGGGGATCTTTTTCTATAATTGGAAATAAATACCAATTGTGGCGAACACCAAACAATTTTTTTCTCACGCTGTTGGACTTGAAAATTTACACACAGTTTCGTGATGAGTTTACAGTTGATTTTGAATATCATCGGGCTTGTTGATGGGATAGAAAAAATATAGCGGATAGGAATAAGATGGTTAAAAGTTTATCTTTAATTATAATCCTATAGACTGTTGAATAACATCATCACTGTCATTCAGGGCTAATGACCGGAACCAGAAAGAACATAGAAGAAGTGTGCATGAATCTTGGTTTGATTAGAATTAGGTGCTTTCATTCCTACCTTTTTCTTGAAAAAAAGCAAATATTTCCGAAAAGAATATAAAATATCTGTGAAATGTTTCCAAAAGGTTATCGCTTTCGCTACGATTAATATTATTACTATTAAAGTGTTATTGAAAAAGTTTATAGGCAAGAAAGGCGATTAATAATAAGTGGAGTTCTGAACTTGAAAATTACCAGCCAATTTTTTTTTTTTATAAAATGTCTCATTTTTTCTTTCTATTGTTTTACGTGTTTTCTTCACTTTTTCTTTACCCCAAAATGTGTGTTTCTGGAGCAACTGTTGATCTTAGTACTCAGGCCAATATTGAGCAAATAAAGACTAACCATGTTCACTTGAACTGGAATGTCGACTTTGAGCGTCAGATTATCTCTGGTGATGTCGTGCTAGACCTTGTCTCTGTGGTAGACAATGTGGACAAAGTTGTTCTTGATACCAGTTATTTGGATATCAAGTCTGTTTCCATGAATGGTGATGAATTAAAGGTAAATATAAGGTACTCATAATTACAATAAAATATTTATATGATTTTTCTAGTATGACGTAGCTGAGAGATACGCAAGCTTGGGTGCTGCTTTGAATATTGCGGTACCTCTTATTCAAACTGCAGGTACAAAGTTGCAGTTGAAGATTGAATATTCCACTACTGAAAACTGTACTGCTATCCAGTTCTTAACACCCGAGTAAGCACTAATATATAGTTTCATATCTATGTGATTTAAATTTTGTTAAAATGTATCATAACCATAGACAAACTCTTGGTAAAAAGCATCCCTACTTATTCTCCCAAAGTGAACCAGTAAGTAATAACAGAGTAAATGAAAACTAGATCAGGTCTTATAAAATCCATGACATTATAGATTCACGGACGCGCTATGATTCCTTGTCAAGATTCACCTGCCGTTAAGGTTACTTATTCTGCTTCCGTCACTTCAGAGCTCCCTGTTGTAATGTCTGCTCTCCAAGCTGGTATTGAAGAAAAGGGCAACTTGAAGACATACAAGTTTGAGCAGAATACCACCATTCCTTCTTATTTGATTGCTATTGCTGTTGGTAACTTGGTAAGCCGTGAAATTGGCCCTCGTAGTAGTGTATGGTGTGAGCCAGAGATGGTTGACTCTGCTGCCTGGGAGTTTGCTGTAAGTGTATTTTAAATTATGTCATAGAAGGGTACTTTTTATTAATATTTTATGTTTACAGGATACCGAGTCATTTGTCGCTACTGGTGAAGCTTTATTGACTCCTTACGAGTGGGGTCGTTATGATTTGCTCGTCCTTCCTCCATCTTTCCCTTATGGCGGTATGGAAGTAAGTGCTGAATGACAATGAAAAGGATACATGGTGGAATTAACCCATTTTTTCTCACTTTGCAATAGAATCCTTGTTTAACCTTTGTTACACCTACTTTGTTGGCCGGTGACAAGAGTGCTGTTAACGTGATTGCTCACGAAATTTCTCACAGTTGGATGGGTAACTTGGTTACAACCAATTCTTGGGTAAGAAGAGGATAAAAAAGGGAGTGTATAAATGGAAGCAGTTTCTGAAAGTAAATACATAGAGAAACTATTGGTTGAATGAAGGCTGGACTGTCTTCATTGAACGTAAGATTTTAGGACGCCTTAGTGGCGAGCCTGTTCGTCAATTTGAAGCTTTAAGTGGTAAGTATCACACATATTATATAAGACCGACCAAAAGTCTAACATAATGATAATTTATATGCTAGGTCTCAAGTCTTTACAGGAAAGTGTTGATTTGTTTGGTGAAGATTCTCCAAAAACAGTATTGAACCCTGATCTCAGAGGCGGTGCAGATCCTGATGACTTTTTCTCCAAGTAAGTAGCGTGACATTTACCTGTTGACTGTTTTTTTTATGAGAGTTACGATTCCTAACTTTAATAATTGTTTTAGAGTTCCATATGGTAAGATGATAAAAATAATAATTGTAATTGAGAAAGGTAAAGAAAATTGCGACTAAGAAAGCAAAAACAATATAGAGAAGGGATTCAACTTCTTGTACCACATTGAGAAGGTTGTTGGTGGCCCTGAGATTTTCGAGCCATACATGAAGGCCTATGTGGAGCACTTTGCTTCCAAATCCATTTCTACTGAAGATTGGAAGGATTTCCTATTTCAATACATGGAGAAAACTCATGGCCAAGCCATGGTTGACAAGTTGAACACAATCGACTTTGATGCTTGGATTAATAAGCCTGGTATGCCTCCAGTTAATAACAACTTTGACACTGCTTTGACTGATGCTTGTATCGATCTTGCCAAGCGATGGGATCAAGCTCGTTCTTCTGATGATTTGTCTCAATTCTCCTCTAAAGATGTTGAGGCTTTTACTGCCAGCCAAAAGAGTAAGTTTTTTTTTCTTTAAAACAATGCGCATTTTATATCAAATGTTTCTAATCGAACGACTATAGTTGTATTTTTGGAACGTTTGACTGACTGTGAGCCTTTACCTCATGCTCTTATTGATAAGATGGATGAACTTTATCAGTTCACTCCTAACCATAACGCTGATTTGCGTCTTCGCTGGCAACAGGTGTGCCTTATGACTAGCTACGAGCCCATCTATCCAGAAGTTGTCAAATTTGTTACCGAACAGGGTCGTATGAAGTTTGTTCGTCCTCTTTATCGTCAGCTTCATGAAGCCAAGAATGGCGCACAGTTGGCAGTTGATACCTACCTTGCTCATAAATCCTTTTATCATCCCATTGCAGCTCAATTGATCGAGAAAGATATT
>VCJM01000616.1:8812-19186 GCA_024139495.1 Backusella sp. ASU-2019c | reverse complement strand
AGCAACCCGTCAAGGTTCAGGCTAAGCGTGAAGCTAAGGGTCCCCGTGCCCAGAAGGCTTAAATAACTATTAAGTGTGTGCCTTAAAAAAAAGCAAGATAGTCTTTTGACACAATAAAGGAAATTGCTATTTTGTAATCAACATGTTGTTTTTATTTCTTATGTCTCGAGAAAGAGATTCACTGTATGTGTGATTTAAAAATGAAACCACATACATCTGGAATGTCTAATTGGAGTACTCTTCTATTTATAATGAATATAGTAAAACAATGGATTGATCTACTAGTGTGTATATTTATAATCCATTGCATTATCAACCAATGATAGACTTGGTAGATTAGCTGTTTACTTTTGATACTTGCAAAATATATCTTCTAAATGTCCATGTCATATCCATCGATTCACAAGAGCTAAAAAGTGCTCAACATGGAATATTGTTGCTTTTCTTCTATGTTCAAGTTGAGTGGATGTAGGAACCCTAATTTCTTGGTTCTATCCAAGTTATAATTGATATTAGTAACCCAAGCCAAAGTCAAAGTTCGTGGTGGCTGTGGATGGCGCTGCAGCTACTATCAAGTAATTCTACTCTATCCAATATTAAATTGAACATGATACAGGGGAACCTCTCTATAGTAATACACTTTGGAAATCCCAAAATGCACTATTATTACTATTCAAGCAAAGAAATGGGCGAGACTTTTTCATTCCTTGAAAGTTTACTGCTTAATATTTGTCAAAAAAAGTATTACTATAGACCAATATTACTATAACCGGTATTACTATAGAGGGGTTCCACTGTAGTAGAGTTACAATAAATTCAGCTCTCGATGAATTTCCGGTTCAGGTATACTACTAACAATAATGAATTCGTCAGGTTGGTTGTTTATTTATGTGTGGCACAACTTTTCGGCCCACCAAACCATCGATAATGAGGATAATGTATTTTACTAAGGAAGCCCAATTTACCCAATAGCAATATAAAAAGGTTAAATTCGATAAAATTAACCTTCGAACCTGATCACATTTGGTGGCCTACGTCACGCTTTAATTTAATTAATATAATTAAAAGATGATACAAAAGCACAACCAAACTTGTATCTACTTACATACTTTTTTGCTATACTCGATGCTTGGACGATTGGGACTTTTAAAGACAAAGGTAATGTGGAAGAAAAACGCTTGTTTAAAAACAACATCATAAAGGCTGAGATATAAAAAATATAATTCAAGACTCCGTATCGTCTTTACTCGACATCTTCAGCGCTCATTCAGGAATGGGAAGGACAAAACAAGGGCCATGTGGAAAGCACGTATGACACAATATCGCCTTCAAGGCTGAATTTATTGGCAAACACGTTCCCTGACGTGTCCTTTGATTATAAGAATCAAGTGTTTCCAGATATGCAGACACCTGTTCCGCCTGGTTGGCACTCCGCCTATTTTCCAGATCGCTCGCCAGAGAGCCAGCTGGGCGCAGATGGCTATGAATCCCATTTCCATCCGCCTGATCCGTTTACAGGGCGTCTGTGGGCCGGAGCCAAAATGGATTGGAATCATTTGAATCGGCTAAAAGTAGGGGATCAAGCGGTTATGTATTCATTTCTCGAAAAAGCGGAATTGAAAAAGAGCCGACTAGGAGAATCAGCGATGGTCTGGTCCGTCAAGGACATCTATAACCAGGATGGTTGGGCTATGAGAGAACGCCGATGCTTGGTGTTTCTTCCAGAACAAAATGAACCCAATATTGCAACAAAGGAAATAAAAGGTGAATAGAAGACAACTTGTTTGATAAGGAAGGTTTTCAATTAACAATTTTGTAGTTCAAGAAAAACCTGATTTCTCGGCTAGTTTAGTGCCAAGCTCCATCCTTTTATTTAGATATTCTGCCTTGACTTTTAATTCACATAAAATCCACTTTGACAATGATTATGCAACCAAGGTTGAAAAGCATCCAGGTATTTCGTTTAAAAAAGGAAATACTATTACAATCACAACCCTAAACTATATCTTTTTTATCAGCTTGTTTGGTTCACGGACCATTGAGTGCCACATTACTATTGAACCTATTATCTCAAAATATGAAAAAAGATCAAACATTGTTTTCTTTTGATTATAAATGTATTGCACCATTATACGTCAATCAGCCCATGACGTTGCATGGTAAAATGACAGAAGACGGTTGTGATTTGTGGATTTTGAATGATAAAGACAATTTGGCCGTTAAAGGCAGTGCAAAATTCTCTCTTTATTTACATGAGGATAAAAATAAACAAACTCTATAGCAATGGAAAATCCATTCTAGCTGAATACTATTTGACATTTTAATCATTGTGATCAGTATTATGTGTATGTGTATAAATAATAATGTTTTTAAAACAAGAGGGGGGCTATTATGATGTATGGTGAAAGGATCCTAAATCCTGTAGATTCATCAACGTTCTCGATTCAGGTGCACACATCTCATTTTGATAAATAGGTTTGTCATCTTCTGGTGTACTCATATTTGATACTGTATCTAGATCAAGACTTCTGGATGGTGGTAGCGGGTAGCCAACGTGATTGAATGGCTGGAGTACAGGCATGTTTTCAATGATTTCATAATACATTTCTCGATCCCATCCGTTAGGTATCGAGTCGTCCATTTGGTTTGGCCATACACTCTGTACAGGTGCCTGAGAAACATCTTGTAATCCTTTTAGGCGTCTCCATTGGTTGGTGATATCAACATCGTAGTTGAGGGTGAGATACCAGAATTCACTAAAGAATTCAGGAGAAAGCTCCCAACTTCCGGTTTCTGTAGGATCACCACCACGGTACACCGAGCCATTTAGAAGAAGAGAAAAGCACCGATCATAGTCCATCTGGTCTTTGAATAGGATCATTCTGTCTCGTGTATGTGGCGTAGGTATCAAATCAATTCGGGGGTCGTGAGGAATGGCAAGTTGAAGCACAGTAGGTTTTAAACGGCCGTTCGATTCTTTGTTCATTTTATAAGCTATTTCGATACCTAGCTTTTGACGGATATTTTCAATAGCATCTATACTGTTGGATGGAGAAGGGAGCTGTCCTTTCATGGTATCATTTCTACTCTGAGTCTTGTTTTCTGGGCGGATTGGTTTGGCATCCATTGGCTCCTCGGTGTCATGGTGTTCCATACTGACGGGACTAATGCATGGGGATGGTGTCTCTTCATCAGGTTCGCTTGGTTTGTGATAATCTGCTTCATCCAAACAAGAGTAGTAGCTCGTAGATTTGAGGCTTTCATTATTATGGGTGTACGCATTAATATATGCATCCGTTGTGTGCGGTGAAGTCTGTGCAATCTCTTCTAGAGCTGATCGAGATAGATACGGCGAATGCGTCGGGATTCGGATATTATGGTGCATACAAACGAATTGGAGTGTAAGGACGACACCTTTTAGATACCAGGTCTCGGCTTTAGAACCTTCGATGGTTTCCTTGAGCGCTTTAAGCTCCTTCGTCGCTGCGTTTCTCTGGTCTCTTAATGTTCGAATGGTACCTTCTAGATCATGAAGGTGCTTTTCTTTACGCTCTCTAAATGCACGCTGAGCAGCTCGATTCTGTGCCTTTCTTAATGCAGGTGATGCAGGATTGGGTTTTCTGCCTGGTTTTTTTCGAATGCGAATAGGCAGGCCATGTATATCATAAGCAGGAGGCATCGTAGAATTGATGGATTGGTGGGTGGGTTGAGAGGTAATATGGGATGCATGCTGTGAATAATCTTGATTGGCAAAATGAGATGTCATATTTGGTACAAAGGATTGTGAAGAAGTGGGTATAAACATATCATTGTTCGAGCAGGCTGACTGTGGGGAAAGTACAGAACTTGACGTTACAGCCATATCATGAAGCCAAGCATTATTAGGATAGTTTAGCTCCATACTAGTTCCTTCATCTTCAAACAGACAATCCGGATCATTGATACAACTGTCTTCATCCTGTTGCATTTCCTCTTGTTGTTGGAAATATTGATCGATATTAGCTAAATAGGAATTCATTTCCTGCTTTTAATAATTTATTATATGCAAATCGAAAAAAAATAGCAAAAGAAAAAATAAAATAAAAAGGAAAAATAGTGGGTTTAAGAACACACCGGAAGCCGAATGTGATCGGACTTGCAGTGTTCGCTTTTTAAATGATCCAATCTCTCAAACAATTTTGCATTTCAATTTTTTTTTATGAAAAGACTTTTTATTTCATGATTTTTTTTTTTGTTTAATGATAAACGATATATTTAGGATAAATGATAAATTCCCTTTAATGAGAATATGCAATTAATGATTTAGTATGAATAATTGTTCTTTTTTTTAAAGAGCAAAGTAGACCAATGAAGCAAATAAAAGAGAAGCAGGGATGGAAGCTGAAGCACGAAGGCTCAATGCTAGTGAAACCTGTCCGGTGGAACTAATATCTTTTTGGCCAGCACTGGCAGAAGCTAAAACAAAAAATGGTTAATGATTGGTTTTGATTATGAACATAAAAAAAAAGTGTAATTTATTACCTTGAGGAAGTCCAGAAGATGCAGCAGATTCAAGAGCAGCAGTTGGACCGGCGGTAGCAACAGCATCCTCACTGGCAGAAGCAAGTACAGCCTTGAAGCTGGGGATTGCAGCAACAGAAGCAGCGGCAGGCCTTCATAGTTTTGTTTTTTAAAAAAAAAAAAAAGTAGGTTAAAAAAAGGGGTGATCTTCAACGCAATAACATTGAAGGTGTGGCTTACCAATGGTTGCTAATACAGCTTTCGTAACAGTCAGTATTGCCCTTGCATGAAGTAACACAGCTGTTGGCCTCGGTGACTAGTATAAATAACACTTTTTTTAAAAAAAAGAACATACTATGTAATGATGTTCTAGAAGCTTACCACACTTGCTAATACAAATACTGTCGTATGCGTCACAGTTGCAGGCAGCAAGGCAAGAGGAAACGAAGCAAAGAACGGCGATGACAATGAATGCAGATTTCATGTTTGAATATAGAGAGTGCTGATGATGATAAAAATGATGCTATTTTTTTTCTTTGAAACCAAGATTTCATGGCTACTTATATTCAAAAAATGAAAGACTGATTACATCAATTCCTCCATTCCAAGGCCGTCAAATTGAATGGATGATAGGAACACCTTTGTTTTTTGACAAGTAAACACGGGGTTTAAAAAACGAAAAATGCAGGAGTCAAGCGTCCGTGACTCAACAAACCAGAGGAACATGTGAAAATGCATTTTTCTGATTGCTTTGTTTCCCAGGAGTTTAATTCACTTGTTCTACCCCACTTTTTTTTTTATGAATATGTTACGTTTTGATAGTCATATCCTGGTTTACATTGTTGACTACAAATTCTAAAAAAAAATGAAAAAATCTACTTTCAATCTCAAGTGGACTGGAAGGAAAAAAGGATCCTCAGTGCAACAGTTGAGCGCTTGAACCCAGTTCCACATATGCCATGTGATAGGTCTCCTTTTAAAGTGTGATACAATAATTCAAAAAGAACGCTATTAGCTTGAATGACTTTGAAAACATTTATACCCTTTTGTCTTTTTGTTATAAAAATAAATAAATAACTTTATTCTTTTCGTTTTCGTTTTCCCTTTTTTTTTTTCCTCCTTGAAATTTTTCATGGCTGACATTGCATTTGAATATTTTGACCCTGAACTTGAGTTGGGTAATCTAGACATAAACGGAAAACCAATCAAACCCCGTAAAAAGCCAGGACGAAAGCCCAACCCGCCTTCGCCCGCCCAACGAAAGGCTCAGAACAGAGCTGCACAACGAGCATTCAGAGAACGCAAACGTCAAGAGATACGAGAGTCAGAGACGAATATCAAAAAATGCTTACACATGCGTGATCAGGCAATAAAAGACGCAAAAGCACTTCAAAAAAAGAACGAAGAATTAGTGTTTGAAAACAACTATCTTAAAGGGCAGCTGTTATCTCTCAAGTTTGCATGTTTATACAATAGAGTCGATGTCCCAAAATTTTGGGATACTGGTTTGCGTGATAGAATCGGATCCGAAAAGATGACCTTTTCAAGGGGTAAAGAGATCCCTCAACCCCTTGAGTTCTTTCTTGACAAGGAAAGGTTAATTTTTAGCATCTCTCCTGAAGAACTCAAGCAAAATATGACGGAAAAAACACCATCTCAACCTCACCATACCACATCACCTTCTACCCAGCATACCTCATCACCCCCTAACTCCACTTCATATAATATGCATGAACCTGCACTTTCCCCTACATCAACATTGTCATCCATCCAGCCCGAAAACCCTTCGCCCTTCTCTGTGCAGGATTTGAATCCCGATATGATGCAGTTTTTGTTACAGCCTGATTTGCTGGAAGGCATAATCAACACAGTCAAAGATTTGCCGCCGGATTTATGGATGCAGTTCATACCACCAGAGCTATCGGCGATGGTGCCGCCTGAAATGTTTACTCACATCATACAATCGGCTGAAGCACAGAAGAATAAGATGGATTATGATGTACCCTCAATGAACCAAACATCCCCATTTCCTCAGCAACAACCAGTCGCAGCACAGAAGGGACCGCAGGCCGATCCCGACTTTTGGCTCGATACCAATAACCCACTCACCAATGATTCTAAAGTCTTTGTGCCCGGACCCATGTCACCTTACGATGCTGTCAATCATTTGCGTTCTTTACGTAATGAAAATGACAACTTTCTCTTTACTCCAAGTAAGTTTTATTGTTGTCATGTAATAAATTCATGATTAAACTCAACACCCCCCTCTTTTTAATAGCGGAATTACAACGGAAAATACCTCACGACCCCCGCATTGATGTCGTTCCAGGCGGCACCATGAGAGACTTTATGATTTTATTTCAAGACTTTTACGACCCCAACGAACTGTTCAACTTTTTAATTGATGAAGCTGTGTTTATAGGTGGAGAATTAGGTAACCCCGACTGCTGGTTTGTTCCACCACATTTTATTAGAAAATATTGGTTTTTGTGTCCAAATCACCGCCCAACTCGTCCCGATAACTCAGTGGAGCTGGCCTATTTTATCGGCGATCGCATGATGGAGGCACTGAATGTGCGAAAGGAGATGTACATCGATCGAGAAAATCATGCAGACGCATTCCCTCAGTATTCCAGAAGCGAACGAAGTGCCCTGGATGATAATGGAAATGTGCGAAAAGGAAAGAGTGATAAACTCAAAGAAGAACGCAAAGGTAAAAAAATGATGAAATACTCCTAAAAAGGAACTATAAAATTAATTTAAAAAATTATATTAGATGTGTTTGTTGTTCACGTTGCAAAACAATCTTTAAGATTGACATCCCCCAACGCGTTTACAATTTAAAAAAAAAGGTTTTGATAAAATTCATTTTTCTGGAAAAAAACAAAAAACAATTGAATTAAATTTCCTAAAACGGCTAACATGATGTTGGTAAATTTGATGGCCGCATACTGTCAATAAGGTCCTTCCTCTTCATTTTTTTTAAAATGTTTTGTTTATTCTTGTTTATTCTTGTTTATCGTTGTATTGTCAGTGTTATTTAAAAGTTTATTTTAGTGACCAGGGTTTATTTTTATCAGGTCAAATCAAGTAGATTTCTAAATTTAGAGCAGTCCAACCCAAGTTGAGTTAACTAAAAAGATGCAGCTTGTCAATTTGGCTAATATCATGGGAATCACCGATAGGATAAAAAGGTCAATATTAGTCAACTCAATTAGTGAACAAATTGTATACCGTGCTGAAAATAGCCGATGAAGAGAAGAAATAGTTGTATAATAATGCAATATCTTATAGTGATTACAATAGTGAAATCCTAATGTATCAGTGGTAGAGAACATTCTCGAAAGATGAAGTTGCAACTTTTTAAAAACATATAAAAGAAAGCCTTTTGGTCTCGCAGGAATACGTAAATCTCAATAATAAATGGCGTATACCAACAATGAACAATGAACAAAACAACCGAGTCTTTCCTTATAACCAAAAAATGCATCAATATTTCCCATGTAAAAATGAAACAATTAAAAGTCTTGGGGTATTCCTTTGTGGTTGGGAAGACTGAATCTGTACTACGATGCTTTCTAAACTCTAGATCGACATTTTAAAGTGAAGGGAAAAAAATAAAACTCTAAAAGAAAATCCGGTAATCCAGGAAATATCACAGCCTATTTTTTTAAAGGTCGTACTTAATAGATGGAGAAGTAACTTGCGCTAATTGTGTACCTGTATTTTTCGTCCCCTTTTAAAATAAGCCCTATAAGTATGTAACAAGGTGGCAACAGAATATATACTATACCTGTAAGTGCTGCATTCAATACCATCGTAATATCATTCTTACATGAAAGTGGTTGCTGTACTTGAACCTTTTTTAAATTAATAAAAGATTTTTTTTTATCAAGGATATACCAATAAATTTATTAATTGAAATTGGCGGGTCTGAATTTACTTTTGGCAACACTTTTGAATCAAAAAGAGGGGAGACTTGAGAAATTCATTTACTATTATTGAATCTATTCATTTACCGTGTGGTTCTTGTTAAGTATCGATATGTTTGAGTACAACGAAGCTTCTATTAACTTATTGATAGAATAGATTTTAGGACTAAGCATTTTAACTATTCATGAAGTAACCTACAAGGGATGACGGAGAAGCTCATTAAAAGAGGTGTTCCAGATTAAGGTTGTCTTTTTTGCGGTGATTGATTTGTACCTATCGTTCCGAGGATGCATGAACATTTCATATTTAACACTAAAATTTTAAACAAAAGCTGTAATGATCGATTAGCTTGTATTTAATTAAAGTGATGGAAAAAAAATATGTGGAATAAACCGTTTAGATATTCTATATATCCATAGAGAGGTGAAATTGTATTTGCAGTGAATGCAAATTTTGCTGGGTTGGATGCTGCCACAGCTTTGTATTATAATGTTCTCGTTTTAGTCCTTGAAACGTTTGTAAGAGATAAAATCACCATATGCAGATTGATAATGGAAATCTTTATAGAGTTCTATATGCATATCATGTAACTAAAACCCCCATCTTATTTTTGTTCTCAAAGTTGAAAAAGAAGACTCGAAAATTGATATCAGTTTTAGAATAAAGGAGGTTTAAAATCTAGTTTAATGAGAACTTATAGCTATAGCTACCTATCGACTTTAGATACATTATTTTTAAATGATGAATGCAAATACTATGTATCATTTATGGATGTTATAACCTGTAAATATATTCCAGTAAACTTTGTTTGAGCTCTCGATGGACAAGCCAAAGCCACGAAATAAAAGATGAAAACAAAACACAAAAGAAATTATTTTATATTAAAGTACTGTATTTTCTTTATCAATAAACAACCGAGCAACCGATAAGATAGTATTTAAATAAATGTTAGTGATGGTTACTCCTTCTATAGAATGGGATACCTGGGGGGGTTTGTCTTTATTTATTATGACCGATATATGTAAATATTTTTATAGAAATAGTATTAAATGTAGATACTAATTGAATTATACATTGTGTTTTATTATGCTTTGACATCACGATCAGTACTAGCGCTAGCAGCCAAGACCAGCATCCGGTCGACCACCAGCACCCGGTCGACCACCAGCACCAGCAGTGTCTCCAAGACCATCACTATCGCCACTATCAAGATCACTATCAGCATTGCCAAGAGCACCACCAGGACCAACAGCGCCAAGAGTACCATAATCACCTCCAAAAACACGGACGAGAGCACCACTTCCTAAAAGCTTTCGAACGATTTTTTTCTTACCAAGAAGTTTAAAAAACTTGATAAGAAATTTCGGCTCAGAAACCTTCATCACAATTCTAGTAAGCGACGAGCCAAGTTTTTCACCAACAAGTAAAGTAATTAATTCTTGTAATTCCTGTTTTTCTTTAGGTAAAATACGATCACTAGGTTTACCAGTAGGTATACGGTCAGGAGAATGATCAGAATAGATATCATTATTACCACTAGGATGGTTATGATGATGATGAATAATAGTAGAACCAGACATAGAATCAGAAAGAGACCGTTTATCAGTATGAGAATCTTTACCAGAAAGTTCGGAAAACTCACTCAACGTAGAAAGCTTAAGCAAAGAGTTTGTAACTTGGCAACCAGCATCTGAACCAAAGAGTTTTGTCAATATTGTATATAATCGTTTCTTTTTCTCAAAGGAGATATGTTGAATGCCATTGTCAAAGGCGCATGTGGTCTTTTCCCTTTTTGAAAGATAGCTTGAGCCTTGATTCACTTGGTTGGTTTGTCTAACTGAAGACGCAGATGCACCATGAATAGCCAAGGTAAGAGCGGCTATAAAAACGGTGTACATTGAATAAAAAGCATGCCTCCAATTTGGCTATGTCTATTATATA
>VCJM01000613.1:50145-67321 GCA_024139495.1 Backusella sp. ASU-2019c | reverse complement strand
GGTAAAAAAAAAAAAAAAAAGGAGATAGCAAATAGCCCGTGCTACTTTGATAAATGATCATCACATTCATATACCAAAAGTGTGGTTTTTGAAATCCATAGCATATTGATTGGTCTTATTTTTTAGGAGTAAAAAAAAAAAAACTACCGAGTAATTGGAGATCACTTGCAAGCTTGTTTTAAAATGAATTTCTTTTTTTCACAGCAACTTGTGAAATTGACATTGACACAAAATAATACCACAAAGCAAGTAGAAGGAAAAGAGAGGGACAATACTTGTTTAAGCGTAAAAAAAAAAGTAAACAAATAAATGATTTGTAAGATTTTTAGAGTTTTATTCATTTTTTCCAATAAAGTTATGCGCATTCACAGATATATTGTTACGACATACACCTTTTACTTTGTTATCCACATTGAATCGTGATCTTTTTAGATATGAATGGTCATTGCAGCCAACCATTTGATGCCAAAAATAAAAGATAAACAGAAGGATGAGCCAAAAAGATTTGTATAAAAGTTGTTCTCATCGTGGAATTTTTTTAGAAAAGCTAAATTCTTGTGTAACTTTTTTAAAGTTTACCTGATAATGATTCACTCACACCAATCAGCTTGAATAATTATGAAATGTACTTTTTCTTCAATGCATTTCAATCATGTATTTTGTTTTTCTGATAGAAAGAAAGCATAAGTACACGTAAACAATAACTATTGCTTTACAAGCTCTACTTTGGGGCAAGATGTTTTATTGTTTATGCGTCATAAGCAAACACAGTGCCTTTATTTATGTGTTGGCTGGGTTTTATTTCCCCACAAAATAAATAAAGTGTAAGAAAAAGGCAAAAGCGCCTTGATCTGAAGTTGAAAACAGAGTGCTCAAACAAAGTGTGTCCTGAAGGTTCCATTTTTTCTCGTTACACTTTTATATTTTTGTAAAAGGCAAGAACTCAAAAATAAAAATAATAATAATAAAAAAAAGCACTGATTTCTCAAAATCTTATTCCCTTTCCCTATTTTCTCTTTTCTTTTCTTTTCTTTTTTTTTTAACTCTACTTTTAACACACATGGACAAGTTACCTACCGAAGTACTAAGCCAAATATTTACGTTTCTACATCAGCAGGACAAGGTGGAATGCATGACAGTCTGTGGCAAATGGGCGCATGCCATTGAAAGTTGCAGTCTGTTTCAGACGATTCGCATAGACAGCGATGAGCAACTGAACAGACTCATGGCCAAAGTACAACAAGAGCCCCGACAAGGCCTAAGAGTGGAGCGGCTGATACTCAACCTGAACCTTCACAATGTGGATATGAATGGACTGCCTCTGCTGTTCCCGAAC
The DNA here is from genome assembly GCA_024139495.1 of Backusella sp. ASU-2019c. Classification (NCBI taxonomy): domain Eukaryota; kingdom Fungi; phylum Mucoromycota; class Mucoromycetes; order Mucorales; family Backusellaceae; genus Backusella; species Backusella sp. ASU-2019c. Next base: position 65,985 of record VCJM01000613.1, on the reverse strand, counting down.
GTACGTGTCTTTATTTATTATGAGATTTCGTTTGATTTGTCCTTGACAAAGAGGCAGCCGTATTTCCCGTGGCATAAAACCATCCAACACATGTCAGAATACCCAAATACGATACACGCACAGCAGACGCTCTCTTCGGGAATATGCCCTCGCCTCACGCGAATTGCGGTGTTTGAGGGAAAGCCGTTCACAAAGCCAACGTATCTTGGAAAGGACTTTATTGGGCTGCTGAAAAACGCACCAGCGCTCAAAGTGCTGAGTCTTGGCGGCTTTGATTTGGCATTGACAGATTTTGAATTGCTCCATCAAAACGTACCACTGCTCAACTCGCTTACGATAAGACGATCCATCATCAACTGCGATTTCTTCCCCGCCGACATCAGGCCTGCAAGGGCCGTCAGCTCGTTCAGCATCACGCCGCACGGTCAGCTTCTGGACGATGAAATCAAGCTGCTTCAGTATCTGGGTAAGAAGTACACAAACCTATACAAGCTGTTTTATGATGTGCGGGTGCTGGATAGAAACGAGTATCACGAGCAGAGCGTGTATTCCGATGGATTGGCACCTTTTATGGAAATGCTTGCCCAAAAACTCAAAGTATTTGAAATCGACATGAGTGGTAAAAGTGGGAATCTATTTCGCGTGTTGGACAATGCTGGATGCCAGATTCGGGACCTCACTTTGCACGGCACCATCAAACAGCCCGTGCTGGAGCAGCTGGCACGCTCAAACCAAACAAAACACATCACCAAGCTGACAATCGGCCGGATGGACTGTAACCGCAGCGGGCTGCAGTGGCTGGAAGGGTTTACGGCGCTGGAGGAGCTGAACATCACAAATGTGAACTGGGCAAATAAGGCAGAAAGATCCGTCCTTGATCTTTCCAGACTATTGGCCATTTTGGGTAACACACTCACAACGCTGATACTACATGACTTTGAGCTAGCGTTCCAGCTCGCCACATACCGCCAATACAAGATCAGGCACCTGGTGCTTTACAACATTATCCTGTCCCAGCACACGGATGACTTCTTTTCCAGGTCCTTCCCCGAGCTGCGCACCATCAAGTTTATACGGTGTGGGTTTATCAAAAAGAGCTTTCTATTATCGAACCTGGACCTGTTTCATATCCAGATTATGCAAAAATTCCCACTTGGTAACAACAAAATACTCGTGTCGACATTAAACGAGCAGCGATGGTACACGGCAAAGCATTCCAATGTGGTACACTATAGCGAAGATGACTTTGGTTCCACCGATGCCTCGGTATTTCCTGCCTTCACCTCTTTACCCTTTGACAAGTATAAGGGCCACCCTTACATGTCGTTTACTTGCAAGTCCATCCGTGATTTCTCGGTTGTAAATACTTTTTATTAATTATTATATACCTTCATTGCCCTTTTTTGTGTGATGAACGTATATATAAAAACCAACTTATTCCCTCTCTTCCTCAAACATATTATTTTGTAAATAAATAAATAAAAGTTCATAATATCCCAAAAACAGTACAATACACATCATCTTCTCTCTCAAGATAATAAAACGAGCAGTGCTCACCTGGCTCCTGTAGCACTATATAAAGTTCATTACACAATGTATCCTGCATATTTTAATTTTTTTTTTCCTCTTCTTTTTTTTTTCAACTCTTTCACATTGGCATGAAGAGATTACCAACCGAGATTCTAACCCAAATCTTCAAACTCTTGCATCAGCAAGACAAGGTGGAGTCCATGCGAGTATGTCAACGCTGGGAAAGCACAATAGCCAAAACAAGTTTATTCCATACTGTTCGTGTGACCAGCAAAAGGCAACTGGACGACCTGTTCCAAAAGGGACCTCGCAGAGTGAAGCGTATTCTACTCGACCTGTACCTGGATCCACAGTTTGATATGAGCACCCTCTTCCACCTCTTCCCGTGCGTTCGGGTGTTCATTGCATTCCATGTGCACGGCTCGTACGACAGCCCGAATCCATGGCATAAACACATTGAATATGTGGCCGAGCACAGCAGCAACATACACACACGAAACATGCTCTCCTGGGGTATCTGTCAACGCCTAGAAACCATTATTGTCATGGGAGAGGAAATGCAATCGGGGAAGGAGTTCATCCATTTACTCAAAAATGCACCGGCCCTCACCTCACTAAGCATGCGTCGCTTTACGCTTTCATTGATGGACCTTGAGCTATTGCACCAGCATGCACCGTTACTTCACTCACTGACGCTGCAACGTATAAAAATAAATGGGATCCACTTTCCATGGGACATCGCACCTGCGACAAGCATGACGTCGTTTATCATTGAAAAGGCAATCAACTCGGTTCATAACGGCAAGTTGGCGCTTGCCCAGTACATACACAAGAAATACGTACATCTTGACGAATTGGTGTATGACATGAGGGATATGTATGGCCTCGATGTCGAGGATGACACCAAGCATGGGTTTGTGCCCCTGATGGAGAGACTGGGCTATCAGCTAAAGCTATTGTCGGCAGGATGGGAAAAGGTGGATTTTAATGCGGTGGACATGCTGGAGCATCATCACATCAAAACATGGACACTCGACAATAGCCTAAGGGATTCATTGTTTGAACAGCTTTCTTTAGAAAAAGCCAAGCATATCCAGTCACTGACACTAAGTGGGTTTTTGAAATGGTCCACGTTACAGCACCTGAGGCAGTTTACCATGCTAAAGGAGCTTTGTCTTTCCGGCCTCGGTTTAAAACGATGCACACTGAATCTGGCACATCTCTTTGCCCTTGTGGGCGATACGCTCGAGACGTTTCAATTGCATGATTGTGAATTTACATTTCAAGTGACATCCAACGCTTATGGACTGAAAAACCTGGCATTCAATCGACTCGATTTGCCAGAGCAATTGGATACATTTATCGCGACATCGTTTCCAAAACTACGTACCTTGACACTTAAACGTTGTCACCTTGATATGGCATTCCATCTGCCAAACATGGATTTGTTTCATCTTGAGATTGTCGATGCGTTGGACGAAAACAACGGCATGCTGATGATCCAAACACGTAACGAGCAGCGTTTATATACGGCATACCCTATTGCATATAATGCGTACTCTATATTAAAAACAAGTCATCTTGATTCGGCATTCTATCCAGCCATCAAGTCGATCCCTGTTTTGGGAAACTTTGAAAAACCAATCATGAAAATCGTTTGTCATTCAGTCACCAATGTATTTTTAATAAATGCCTTGGATTAAAGTTTTATTTACAAATAAGGGGGTGATGATTCATTTCGCAGTGGGGGCCCATTTTAATATATCGTATTCACCACAAAAATCTTGTTTAACGAGTGACAGACAAGACTAAACGACGGAGATCCACTCATTTCATCAAAAGGATGTGATAGAATGGCAGGAAAATCCCTAGGCTCGTTGGAGCCAAGTCGATCCCACGAATACGTTGGCTTGGCCGTGTACCACCGCTCCTCATCATTGGCCAGTGTCGTCACACTCACATACCCACCCTTTTGAGGGAAACTGTCCACCATTTGGAAATGGCGTAAATCCATACTGGGCAATAAAAACGAGCGTTCGGCAAAAATGCAGCGCTTGAATTTCAAGGTGTGAAGGTGGGGCAGTGTTTTTGAGATGAAGGCGTCGATTTTATCGGGAAGCGATGTCCAATCAAATGACAGATGCTTAAGCTGGTACTGACGATGTGGGGTATCAAATTCTACATGATGGGTTCGAAGCTTGAGCTTTTCAAGAGTATGACCTACCATCTCGAGCAGTCCCCCCAGTTGAATCACCTTTCGCTGTGTGACTGGTCCCTGGTAGGGGTGATACAGGCTCAACTCTTTTAGCGATGTGAATTCCTTTAACCAATCCAAATTGGAGGTATCTAGGATATAATCTACGGTAAGTGCCTGGATAAACCTGGCCTGGTTTGACCTAGAGAGTCGCTCCAGCAATGGTAGCCGAATCACATGTCCTAGCATCAGTTCTTGTATCTGACAGTTTGCATCATCCATCATTTTAAAAGGGTCTTCGTCAGGATACTCAAAGATGAGTGCCAGCTTTTTCAATTGAGCACGGTACGTCTGTGCCAGGCGCATGAATCCGTCGCTATAAAACTTTTCCATGTCACCCTCCTCTTGATTCATGCACATCACGTCGTAGGAGAGTTCGGTCAGGTGTGGGTATTTCAGACTGATATAGTGAAGCAACCAAATTTCGTTTTCAACAAAAAGGACGGGTATTGATTTTAGTACGAGCTTTGTCATGGCAGGTGCTGGTTTGATCGTATCGGGAGGTGGTCTATGATAGGTTAACTGACCATCATCCAGAATAAGCGTATGGAGTAGAGGCACCATCTCGTGCAATAATTCAATATCCAGCATCCCAAGACTAAAGTCACTCATACTAAGTGTTGTCAAACGGGGCGCATTTGCCAGCAAGGTGATAAACTTGGTTTCGAGATCATAATCAGTGCCTGAAATAATGATGGTTTCCAAATGGGCACACACACCAGAACCGAGAATGTACTGGGTGTGCATATCGATGGAATGCTCCGTGATATACTTTATATGTTGATACCATGGATGCGTTGCCAGTTTTTTTGTAAAGACCATGTGATAGTTATCATTCTTTTCGTATATATTAAAAAAGAAAAACTCCTGGACGTTTGGAAAGAGAAACGGGAGGATATCCATCTTGAAATCCACATCAAGATCCACGTCAAGCACAAGCCGCTCGACTTGAGCGCCTTGGCTGGGATCCTGCCGTGCCCTTTCTATCAGCTTGTTCATTTGGTGCATACTGCCTATCCGCACGGTTGAAAATAAACTCACGTTTTCTATCGTGCTTGTCCATTTGCGACACACCGTCATGCATTCCAACTTGTCATGCTGATGAAGTAAGCGAAAGATCTTGTGTAAAAGTTCAACCGGTAAGCTCTTCATAACAAACAGTTTGTAAAAAGAGGTTTTATATAATAAAAAAGCTTACTCTTTTTAGTTTATCTCTTTTTGGGAACCATCATTACTTCACGTGTGAGGTTTCGTACCTGACCCCGTTTTGCAACACACACGCCGGTGTTTAAATAAGAGCATTTTCTTTATTGGGGGGTATATCATCTAATTCATCGTATTCACAACAAAAACATTATTTACTGAATGGCACACAAGCGTAATAAAAGGGTCGCCTTCAAATGCATCAAACGGCAATGATGAAATGGCAGGATACACTGCCAAATCACCCGTATCAAATTGATTTTCATAATACAAGATATTTTTGATGGGGTTTGCAGAATACCAACGCGTCTCATCGTTATTTAATGTATGTACAAGTATCCTTTCATCCTGCTCGAGGTCCTCTACAATTTTTAAGCAAGCGAGATCAATGTTTGGCAAGTCGAGTTGATCCAGCGTCCAAATACAATGATCCAGCACCAAGTTGCGCAAGTGAGCAAGTGCATTATTGATGAAATGGCTGAATTCTGCCGGTAACCACACACTCCTCAGTATGAGGGTCTTGAGCAATGGATACTGTGGCGGCGGGTTCAATATGGACATGCAAGTGAGATGAACAACATCCAGCCGTAGTGTTTCGAGTGTGTTTCCAATGCCATTGAGCTCGTCCATATTGATATTTTGAAATCGTTCATTTTCGCCGGGATCTGGAAAGGAAAGCGTCAACTCCTTGAGGGCCGTAAACTCCTTTAACCATGTAAGGGTCGTGAATTCTAAAAGGGCGGTGAGTGTGAGTGTCTGGATCGAGTTGGCTTGGCGTGATTCGGCCAGCTGTGTCATTGCGCGGTCGCCAACATAGCTCAGCGTGAGCTGGTTTATGCTGCAGCCCACTCTGTCCATGACATTGAATGGATAAATGTCCATGTCGTAATAGATGAGCGCGAACGCCTTTAGCTTTGGGCCAAGGGCGCCCATCATGGATGCATATCCGTCGTTCAGTACCCTTTCTGCGCTGTATTCTTCCTCGTTCAGCACGTACACGCCGTGCGAGAATTCACGCAGATTTGGGTACTTTTTGCCCAGATACTGGAGCAGTGTGATTTCCTGTCGACCAGGATACACACTCGATGGTTTGAGATGAAATGTGCGCATGGTCGATGCAGCCTGAATGTCAAGAGGCGCTGTATTACAGTTGATGTCTGCGTTTTCAATCGACAGCGACACAAGAGACGGCACGTTTTCATGTAGCCGTTCAAAGTCCGATAGCGTAAACGAGTAAAAGCTGATGAGGAGCGACTTTAGGCAAGGTGCATTAGCCAGCAAGTCGATAAAGCAGCTTCCAGAATGTCCCATTTTCCCGTAAATCGTGAGCGTTGTCAGGTGCAAGCATGCGCCTGCGCTGAGGGTTTGTGTTGTGTGTGCGTTTCTCAAGTACTCGGCCATGCGCTCAATGTTGTGCCATGGATGAGGTGACAAGCGTTTGGTTAACGGAATTTCGCACTGATCAAATGTCTTTGAGAAAATAAAGACATGGATGTTTGGGAATAAAAATGGCAGCATGTCCAAGTCGTAGTGCTTTATACAGTCAACGTCAAAGATAAGACGCTCCACTCTGCTTCCCTGAGCAGGCTCTTGTTGGACCTTTTCAATAACCTTGTTGAGTTGCTCTTCGCTGCTTATACGAACAGTATGAAACAGACTGTAGCTCTCAATGACGCTTTTCCAAAGCGAGCTTACAACCATGCACTCGAGTTTGTCTTGCTGATGGAGTAGAACAAAGATCTGATTCAAGACTTCAAATGGCAAGGATTTCATTTTTTTTTATATATGTGTAATAAATAAGAAAAAGGAAACGAAAGACGCTAAAAAAAATACAAATGAGGTCATTTCTCTCAAAAGCCCAAAATTGGGTTTATTCGAAATTTATGAGTGTGCTGAATTTGAAAGTGCGAGCTGCATGATTTCCATGCTATTGGATGTAAAAATAGACTGGCTATACACTGGATCAGCATATAATACCATGACAATATCCACAGAGCGGCATTGAAATGTAATGAACGGTTCACAGCCCATGGACGAATATGGAATAGGCTCGTTATAACGCTGAACTGCACGATCGTGTAGATGAAAATGGCGATTGACATTGTTCACCTGAGGTTCATAAATACTATAGTTCTGTTCATTGTCTGTAACAAGTAGCATGTAATCCTCGTGCGGGCGAAAGTGGTCTCTGATTCCCAGGTACGATAATCTGTGCCGAGGTAAATCGAACTGGCCGCTTTTGATGTCACGCAAGTCACAGTTAAATAACTTGAGGTAATGTAGGTGAGGACATGATGTTGATAGAAATCTATCCAGTCTGGTCCTTTTTGGTAATGTGACACGTTTGAGTGCCAAATGCTTGAGAGAGTATACACAGGATGGAAGCGTGCACGATAGATTAAAGTCTTGCAACTCGAGCAATTCAAGGGAGTCTATACACAAAAGAGCGTTCAGGTCTGTTTCTTGCTGTGCAATGTGCCGATATATCTTTTTCTTTGAAGCGAGTCGAAGTTCCTTGAGGTGGATAAAGCCCTTCAAGAAGGAGTAATCATTAAACTCTATATTGGTAATGGTAAGCGATTGAATGTATGCCGTCTGTTTGGATGTGGATAGATTTGTGACAGTTTGAAACGATGCCATTTCTCCAATGGTAAGTTTCTGGATTTGACTGTTGGCATTGTCCAAAAGTTCCGAAAAGTGGGTAGGCACTACTACCAATGTGATATCGAGCGACTTTAAATTTGCGACAGTTTTTTCAAAAAAGGATGAGAATGTATCTCTGTTAAGTATGTCGCCATCATAATTCCACCGTATAAAATTGACCGAGCATTTGTCGCGTAGCGAGAATTCAACCAAATTGATGTACTTTTCACCCACATAGCGCAGGATTTCATGGTTTTCTTGTCTTCCTACTATACCTAATGAAAAAGACGTGATTTTGGAAGCGGGTACAATATTTATGGGGTAATCATTGTCATGTATTATTATATTTAACAATACAAGCCTTTTGAGCGATGGTACCTTATTATGAAATGCGTCGAGCTCCTGTAATGTGAGTACATTATCCGACAACTCCAACGATTGCAAATTGGGCGTATTTTCTAATGTACAAGCAAGCTTGTCGAGTGGCCATAAATAGCTACGAAAGGAGACGCTCTTTAAACTTGAGCAGGTTCCAGATTCAAGAAATCTCTGGGTAAAGGCGCAGTTTCGTTCCTCAATAATAACCTCCAGACTGTCTCGCCAGGGCTGAAAACGTGGGTCTTTGAAATCTTGGGTATCCACAAGATCTCTTATATAAAAGGTACGGACACGGGGGAAAACGTCGACAAAATGTTGTAACTGAACAGGGGGGAAACCGGAAAGGTCAAGTATAAGGCGATTCGTCTGCAGCCCAAGACTTTTATCTTGCACCATGGATTTCGTCAGTCTATTGAATTTCTTGGCAGACAATAGGCTAACCGTTTCAAACAAGTTGGTGCTTATTATTGACTCCCAAGCCGAACACACTGCCATGCAATTGACTTGGTCCTTCACAGCAAGTAAAGTAAGGATCTGAATTAGCACTTCAGATGGCAGGTTGTTCATGATGGAAACTGAAGAAAAGGAAAGGAATACAAAGTTTATTTTGATAAACACAGAAATAGAGTGGTACCAATAGCCGTGAGTACTTAAGACGCAGCAATACACACAAAGATGCTTAAATCCATACTCGACATTTGATATCAACACAAGTAAAGAGTAAAATCATGGATTTCTCGAATTTTGGAATAAAACTACCGTTGGAGATCTCTAAGTGCATAGATACCATCGCATGTTTTTAACAATCCTCCAATACAATAAAGTCTGTCTATGCATCTACTTTCCATCATCACTTTGCAACTCAACCTCTTTTTCAACTCGGCTCGTTTAAATACACTTTTCGATTCCCAATCCTGTTATCTCCACAAAACAATAGAAAACGCCATACTTTAATACATTCTTCAAGTTTTGAGTGGTGTTTTTTTTATTTCTCAAAAAAAAATGATCCAAAACAAAAAACATGGCGCTTATTGAGCAGCTTGTTGACGGGGTTGACGAGGACCACGGTTGTCACGGCGACCACGACGGACATCAGCCTGAGCAGCAATGGGGTTAGTGACAGAAACACCGGCGAGGTTGTCAAAGTTCAAGGCCTTGAGGAGCTCATCGGTCTCAGGATCAATCTCAATAGCAGAGGTATCCAAGGCAGAGAACTCGGGGACAAAGTTGTCACGACGTTCACGCTCCTCTTCTTGAAGCTTGAAGGAGATACCGGGAACGGGACCACGGGAGATACGCTTCATCAAATGGGTGGTGAAACCGGCAATCTTGTTGCGAAGACGCTTGGACTGGATGATGGAAACCTCATCGAGGATCTTCTTGTTGACTTGGAAGTCCAAAGTAAGACGAGGGTAGTACTTTTCAATGACGACACGAGAAGCCTTCTTGACAGTCTTGGTTCTATAGGGAAAAAGTGAGTTTAATGTTGTAGAATATCTCCCTCTCTGTTGTATATCTTACCTAACACGACCCTAAATAGTTTGAAATAGAATTGATTGATTGATTGATTGATTAATCCATCTTGAAATTGCTACAACTTATAACTGTTATGAATGGATTTACCATTTTATTCTACTTTGGAATGGATTAAAAAGGAGGATTCATTGCGATGGCAACGGTACGCTTCATCATATTCACTTTCGCTTTCAATCAGATTCATTGGTCGATTTTCATCCGGAGGCAAGAATGCCGAAATATCGGAGTGTCCGGCTCGGAGACAGGGCACGGTAAATGCCCTTTTTTTTTTGCTATTGATTCAGCTGTATCATATAGTAGCATTTTACATTGAACCATTACAAAAGTAAACTTGGAGACGCTTAATGATTTGTTTGCCACTTGGAATTGATGAGTACTTCATAGATAATATATTCAAATGATGAAACGCCAAAACAAGTTTGAGTATAATTAACAACAAACAAACAGGAAAAATATTTATATGAAAAGATGCCACTTTCACATTGGCCCTCTTCTTTTTTTCCTTTTTCCACACATTATCGTCAAATTATGGTCGAGACTAGAAGTCAAACCTTAAATAAAACACTAAAAAAGGAAGAGCGTGAGGAGGATACCAAACCTAGCTCGCTTTTATATGGTATCAGCAAAAGCAAGATATCGAAACAAGGGGCCAACTATCGTAACCCTGCGCCTATGGCTGAAATCAAAGTAGAAGAACCCGAAAGCAAATATCCCCTCCAAGAACATGTTGCGAAAAGTGTACCACGAAAAAAAACCGTCGTCACTAACGAGCGGATACAGCAACTTTTTGGTTATATCATTGACGATGGAATGTCCTTGAATAGTGCCTCAAAAAAGTCTGGGTTAGGATATTCCACTGTTCAAAGGTACTACTGGCGATATGTGTTGGATCCAAACCACAAGATCCCAAAACCAGCACCTCAACTCCAACAAATCAAGACATACGATGAAATCAAGGCACTGATTGGATATATTCAGGACGATAAACTATCAATTCACCAGGCTTCACTGAAAGCAAATATGGCTTACGGAACGGGCAAAAAGTACTACTTGAAATACTTGAAGAGCGCAAACCACGAAATCCCTAAACCAGCAAGTCGTCGGCAGAGACGTATCTATGGTCCTCAGTGTGAGATCCCTAAAAATGCCTCTGAAGACACTCATATCTATACACACGACCAAATAATGACACTTGTTGATTCTATGGAGAATGAAAAGATGAATATATTGATACAGCATCTCAAAAAGTACATATAGTCCAATGAATGCCCCCCCCCCAAAAGGTACTACGATCGGTATTTTGACCAATCCAAATTGATAGGCTTCTCTACCGTAACAAAGTCAAGCAAAAGATCTTGTGATAGAACAGATAGCAGCCAAGCTGAACTAACTAGAGAGAAACAATAATAAGCTATCTGAACATGACCTAAAAAAAAAAGAATAAATACTTGCTAAGAATAATAAAATATAACCTCAACATCCATTTTTATCACTTGATCACTTTCTCTAGATTATGTGCTACATCCCCCTCATAATGAAGATTCACAAAAGGAATGTGGGATGTCTTAAAAGATGTACGAAATATAACAAGATCACATAAATGTCATTGTATGATATTATGGTTTTTCAAAGAATAATAATAATAAATTTTATATATATACATATGATATTTTTATAATATAAACATTAACCATCAATTTCATCTTTGGCACGTTGACACCCATGTTCAAAAGCACACTTAAAATGACCTTGAGCCTTGCCTCTGTCCTGACGGGTACCTTCTCCTCGTTTATACATCAATCCCAGATAGTAGTGATTCTCGCCAACGGCTTCACCACGATTCATTGTAGAATATACCATCTCTTCTTCCAATGCGTGTATGTAAACGAGTTCCTCCCCATACCATCCGTTACCACACAAGGCGTTTTCAAAGAGCTTGAAGGAAGCATTGTGGTCCACAGGAACGCCATACCCATAATAGTACAATAATCCTTGGCGATGCTTGCTTAATAGTGGGTTGTAAGCATCAAGCTTCTTGTAGAACTCCAGCGCCATGTGGTGATTTCGATCCACACCGTGCCCATATTCATAGAGTAGCCCAAAGCCAAGATAAACCTGCTCGCTGATTCTTTTGCGGTCACTATACGCCAAATACCTTTTCAGTCTGTTTTCCAACCGCTCGTACCATTCCCATGCCTTGTCAAAGTCCCGTACGCCTTCATGGGTATGGTACACCGTTGCAATGTGACTTGTTGTTTCGATATCGATATTTGCCGCAAAGCCAAAGCATGCATCACCTAGTCCAATATTTCTCAACACACCATAGCCACAGTGGTACATGATGCCAAGTTTCAGTAGCGCCTTGATGTGGTGACTATCTGCGGCCATTTTCAAGTAGGTGAACGCTCTTGAATAGTCCTTTTCCAGTAAAATGCGTTGCTTAAGGTCGTCACGATCCTCCATGGTAGCATCCTCCGTTATTTTGTTTTTCTTTACAGGCATCTGTGTTTCCACCACACCATCATAGTAAGCCATTCCCAGGTTGTACAACTCTTCGATACCAATATGGCTCATGAATGCTTCATCATCTTCAAACGTCAGTAAAATGGCTTGCAGTTGGCTGGTGCTAAGACTCCTTTGGTTGACAATGAAGAAATTGTGAATGGTGGTGGGCTCTGGTAGATCGTCATATTTTCTTGATAAATAGCTCCATGCTGTGCTCAAATCTTTTTTAATGCCGCATCCAAAGGCATAAAGACTGGCTATCCTGTTATTTATACCGCCAAAGTCATTGATATTGTAACAGTCGTTTAAACGAAAATATCCATGCTCTGCTATCAGTAGTATTTTCAATAGCTTTTTGTAAAAGAATTTTTCGTATGGCTTGTCTTGGTAGATGGTAAAAAGTTTGGGTCCAATGTCATCATAGCCTTGCAAGTATGCCTTTGTATACCACTTGATGGCCTCCAGCAGGTTTTTTTCAACAATAATACCGTCTTCTTCATATAGCCTTCCGAGCTCGCATTGATATTTTGGATTACCCAGTTCTGCTGAACGGATGTAGTACTCAATTGCCTTTGTTAGATCGACCTCTACACCTCTTCCTTGATGATATGCAATGGCTAACCTATAAAGAGCATCGCCACTTGTTTGCTGATTCGCCTGTTTATACAACTGAATAGCTCTTTTGTAATTTTGTTGAACACCGGCACCTCTTTCATAGAGTAATCCCAGGTGATACATCGCCTCTGTATGCGAATTGCTTGCTGCCATAAAGTACCATTTGTAGGCCTCTCCGTAATTTGGTTCTGGTAGACTATATTCATATGCAAATCCAACTTTATACTGGACATCGATATCGCCTTCTTCCGCCACGTATTTACACATTGAAAGTGATTCGTAAAAGTCTTGTGATGAAGTACGGAAAAAGCAAGCAGTTGAATCATTGTTTGTTTCCAAGGTAATGTTTAGGACTTTATATGCTTTTATATGACCCAATTCTTTGGCCTTTTTATAAAACTGATATGCCATTAAATAGTCAAAACTAACTCCCTGTCCATACTGGTAGAGGCGAGCAAGCCGATAACAAGCGTTTTGGTGTTCCTTTTCAGTTGCCTTTTGATACATAGTTGCTGCCAAGGCAAAGTCGCGTTCAGCGCCCCTTCCTTCTTCGTACATGACGCCAAGCCTGTAGCAAGCATCCGACACACCATTTTTGGCGGCCGTACAAAGCCACTGGAAAGCCGTCTCATCATCATTCCGATTTTCGTACATGACGCCAAGTTGATACTCCAGACCCGTCAATCCATCTTCGGTTGCAGCTTCCAGCATGGCAATCTGTTTCAGAAACTTGTGAGAATGGTGTCGGCTTTTGTTTTCAAATGAGTGTAATATCCTGGTGGCTTCCTGATGACCCGCAACCGACGCCTTTTGATAATATTGATATGCCTTGATTAAATCTTGAACAACACGTCTTCCATTTTTATACATTTGAACGAGTTTATGAAGGGAAGGATCGTCTTCGATGAAATAAGTGGTTGCCACTTTATAACTGGCATCGCCATTTCCTCTTTTGGAGCCTCTTTTGTAATATGTCATGGCTTTTTTGTGGTCATTTCCATTTTTGTAAATCGTACCGAGACGGTAGTCTGCTCGTGCATCGCGATTTTTCGAGGCTTTCAAGTACCAGTCCCTCGCTTTAACATGGTCTATTTGCATATACTGTTTTTCGGAATCCACCACGCCATACTCGTAGAGAAACCCAATGTGGTAGGCCAGGTCATCGATTTGCTCTTCGGTGACTTTGACAAACATGTCCACCACCTTTGAGTAGCTCTTTATCTTTGGATCATACTTTATAGGTATTTGAAACACCCATTTGGCACTTTGGTATCCATTATCCTTTGCCTGTTTAAACCAGCTGTATGCTTTTTTCAACTTATCGGAATTCAGACATTGTATTGCCAAGGTATACTGCGCTTCGGCATTGCCTGAATTAGCTGCAAGCGTATAACATGCAATGTAACTATCCGTATCCAGATCAATCTCTCGTCCTTCTCTGTATATGTCTTCTATTTTCTTTTGGGCATCAATATAACCTTTTTTGACAGCAAACTCCAACAGTGTTAAACCCTTTTCTGTATCCACCTTTACATTAAATCTTCCATAAAAATAGATGTCACCAAGAATGCACAAGGCCTGAATGTTTCTCTGTAGTGCAGATTTATTAAACCAGTTCACAGCAGCTTCTTCATCTTGTTTTAGACCTCTACCGACTGATCTTAGTAAGCCAAGATCACACTGAGCATATTTATTTTTTTGATCGGCTGCCCACGTGAACCATTTGCTTGCCTCGAGCGCATCCTCACGAACACCAAGTCCCTCGTTATACATCAAACCCACATTACGTTGAGCACTTGCATCTTTTGTTTTGGCAACTTGTTTGTACCATATAGCTGCCTTGTGATAATCTTGTAACATTGACTCGCCTTTTTTGTATAAATCTGCAACCATGAATTGAGCGTCTTTATGTTTGGCGTTGGCAGCATTTTTTATCCAACTTACTCCTGTTTCATGATCTTGGTTGAATTCGCTGTCACCATGATAGTACTTGAGACCAATTTCAAACATGGCATGTCCGTCACCAATAAGTGCGCGTCTGCCAAGTTCATTCAACCGTTTAAAGTAAGGTAAATCAACAAGTTTGGCCAAGTCTGTCGATAGTTTAGAGCATATGGTTTTATCCATCGACTCCTCTGCAAAATATCCGGCCCCATCCTCTCCGAGCTTGACGTTGCTTAGCATACCGCGCTGCTGTAGCTGAGTTAGGCAGTTTCGAGCTACAACGTTCCCTTGTCTAGCTGCTAACGTATACCATTTAACTGCAATTGATAGGTCCTGCTTGATATAATCACCTTTTCGATATAGTTTACCAAGAGTTAGTTGTGCCTCGGAATCACCGGCTTCTGCTGCTTTGTGATACCAAGAAAGTGCAATAACGTAATCTGTGTTGGTAGCCAATCCTTTAAGATAAAAATAGGCCAGAGACTTTTGTGCCGCGATGCTTCCACCTTGAGCAGATTTAGTATACCATTGAAACGCGTGTCGATAGTTGAATTTCATATCATAGTGTTGTTGGAAAAGTTTACCAAGATTGTACTGTGCATCGATATTTCCTTGTTCCGCCGCCAATGTGTAATACTCAAAGGCCCATCTGATACATCTCTTGAATCCATAGCCATGCTGGTATAAAAAGGCCAAGTTTAGCTGAACAATAGGGTCCTCTTGATTGCACGATTGATAGTGTCTGAACTGGTTTGTGTAATATGCGATAGCATCATTCAAAATGGCTTGATTTTGTGCAACTCGGTATTCAAACAGCTCTCTGATATTGTTTTCTTTCTTGAATTTTTCGGAAGTATACTCCTTTTCTTCAGAGATTATCTGACCACGAGAGTGTACTTTTATATCCTCTTGATAAAGATTATGTATTCTGATCAGGGCCTTCTTGTATCCTTGAATAGCAGCTTTTGTGTACCAATGGTAGGCATCGGATAAACTTTTTTTATGGCCATGACCAAGAGCGTAAAGGTCACCCAACCTGAATTGAGCTTCCCTGTTTCCTTGCTCTGCGGAACGAAGCATCCAGCTGAATGATGACCTGCAATTGTTTCCAACAGAAATCGAGTTGTAATAAATTTTTCCCAACTCTAACTGAGCCGTTGGACTTCCTTCGTTTGCTTTAGCAACAAGATCAAGAAGATCATGGATCCTCCCAGCTATTAAAAAAAAAGGAT
>VCJM01000613.1:25353-50128 GCA_024139495.1 Backusella sp. ASU-2019c | reverse complement strand
AAAAAAAAAAAGAAACTACTTGCAGCGTACATTCTTTTTCCTGAAAATTCATATTTTTTTTTAATTATAAAGAGGATAAAGAAAGGAAATATCTTTATTTTTTTTTTCTGGCCGAGCCTCAAGTAATTTTTGTATTGTACGACATTAAACTATTCTGGTGATATTATTCTGG
Source organism: Backusella sp. ASU-2019c (assembly GCA_024139495.1). Classification (NCBI taxonomy): domain Eukaryota; kingdom Fungi; phylum Mucoromycota; class Mucoromycetes; order Mucorales; family Backusellaceae; genus Backusella; species Backusella sp. ASU-2019c. Next base: position 49,956 of record VCJM01000613.1, on the reverse strand, counting down.
ACAAGATCATTGGTTTGGCTTTGGTATTTGTGTTTCTTTGGGTAAAACGTATGTTTTAGCTTTATTTTCTGAAAATGGCAATCATAAAATCAAGAACATGGTTAATGAAACGCACAAGCTACAAAATAAGTTTTCTAGAAAAAGCTGTAATACATCAATAACTCAACATTGAATTTAAAGTATTAAACATTTTCTTAGCAGTAGTACTATTCCACTTACTCTTTGGTATGTTTGTAAACTTCGAAACATCTGGTAACTAAGCACCGCGTTTTGGCTTTTTAGCTTTCAAATAACCAACAAAAAGTAATGGTAAAATGAGCGGCAAAATAACAAAGGCAGTCCAAATAATTGAAGGTGGGAGGAGGAAAGAAATATTTTCCAGCCAGCTTTTTCGGGTGAGTGCAGAGCCCTTATTCCCTATTTATAATAGAGTAGGAACCAATTTATTTCAAATCAGATCAATTACGTTAAAAAAACATGCAGCATCCATAAAGATATACACAAAATAAAGTTATAATATATCTAATTCGTGATTAATTTTGATCATCACTAGTTCATGTTTCCCGAAGCCGCTAATCTGATCAAAAACTTTTAGAGATAACTTGTCTAAAAACAGAAACTCATGTAAACCTATTTTGTAAGTGAAGGACTTCACTTTTAACACACACACACACTCAGAATTATCAATAGAGCAGTCACTTCCCGTATTAAAGCCTCTGTGAGCTATCAATAAAAAAAAAATCTCGTAGATTGTCATCCGGAAAACAATCTCAACTTTGATGAGCTCAATTTTTGAATATGTAGTTTTCTGTAAGAATATCTTCAAGTAGAATAAACCTCATTATGTATTAGAAAAGCAATTTTGTTACAAATATGTTATAATTTTTATTAAATACTGGGATAAAAACTTTAATGTACAACTTCATATTTAGCACGTTCACATAGATGGTATAGAGCTTCTCTAAAATAACCCTGGGCCCTTTCTTCATCTTGAGGAACGCCTTGTCCATTTTTATGCATCATTCCCAAGTAGTAGTAAGATTCTCCTTTTGTTTCTAAGAGGGCTATAGTACAAAATATCAAATTGCTTTGTGTATCATCCGTATGTCCACCAGTCTGCGGGTATACAAATGGCAGCTTATAATTCCAGTGGTTCCTATCATGAGTAGCTTTTTCAAATAAACTCAAAGCTTCTTTGTAGTCAACCAAAACCCCTTTTCCGTAGTAGTATATCAAACCCAGTCGGTGAAAACCTACTACTGCGTTATTATCTACAAGTCCCTTATAACACCCGAGAGCCTTCTGGTAATCTTGTTCCACACCGCCACCGTATTCGTAGAGGAGTCCCAAACCAACTTGCACCAGTTCGTTGATTTTTTCACGCTCAGAATCTGTCAAGTCTTCATCAAGCCTTTTTTCTAAACGCTTATACCATTGAAGTGCTTTAGCAAAGTCTTGCATTCCGTCGTGTGTATGGTATAGAATAGAAATAGACTTCATGTATTCCGGAACGTTATTCACTACTTCATTGAAGTGATTTTCACCTTGTTCAATATCTTTATCGACACCGTATCCACAGTGGTACATGATTCCAAGTTGATGTATAGCAGGAGGATAGCCTTTATCGGCAGCCTTCTTTAGACAATTGAATGCTTTTGTATAGTTTTTTTCAGTTATAATATGCTGTCCGTAGTTGTCGTAGTCATAATAACCAAGAGTAGTATAAGAATCCCGTGTCTCTACTACGCCTTCAAAGAAATGCTGACCCAACACGTACAGCTGTTGTTTGTTCATTTGATTGATAAGTGTAACGGTTTCCTCAATTGTATTTAGAATATAGCTTTTCTGTATGGAATCAATACTGTTAGATCCTAAAAACAAGAAGCTTGTGGTTGCAATGTCAAGAACTCCATCGTATTCCTTTGAGAGGTACTCCCATCCCTTTCTGAGATCTTTGCCAGTTCCTTGTCCAAAGAAGTAAATTGCACCTATTCGGCTGTTTACATCGCAGAAAACATCAGATGGGTAGAAATTTTTTAGACGGAAATGCCCACAAGATGCCACCAATAAATTTTGCAGTAATCTTTTGAAAAAGTAATCTTCGTATAACTCGTGTTCGTACATATCATAAAGCCTCTGTCTGACGTCGTTGTATCCTTGGAGATATGCTTTTGTATACCATTTAAGAGCTTCCAATAGGTTCTTTTCGACAAGTTCCCCGTCTTCGTATAACCTCCCAAGTTTAGATTGGTACTTTGGATTCCCTTGTTCTGCTGCATGTTTATAATAATCAATAGCTTTCTCCGGATCAGCCTCTACTCCTTTACCATAGTGGTATAAAGTTCCCAATTTGTAAAGTGCATCATCACTGTTTTGTTGTTTTACCCGTTCATATAGTTCATTGGCCTTCTGATAGTCCTGAGAAACTCCCAACCCTTTCTCGTATAGTAACCCAAGGTGGTAGATTGCTTCTTTGTGTGAACTTTCCGCAGCCATCGAATACCATTTGTGTGCCTCGTCGTAATTTGGTCCGGAAACATTATGCTCGTATGCAAAGCCAACCTGGAACTGTACCTCGGTATTTCCATGTTCAGCAACACATTTACTCATTAGGATAGAATTCTGATATTCTTGCGATGAAGGGTCGATGGAGTTTTTTTCTATATCCATATTCGACATGATCCTGGATTTTAGGGTGATGTTCAATATTTTATGTGCTTCTACATGACCCATATCCGAAGCCTTCTTGTAAAATTGATATGCTTTTAAATAATCAAGCTCAACACCATTACCATATTGATAGAGCTGGCCAAGTCGATAGCAAGCATCCTCATGTTCTTTTTCTACTGCTTTTTGATACATCTTTTCAGCCATTACATAGTCTTGGTCAACACCCCTTCCTTCTTCGTAGAATACACCAAGTCTATAATAAGCATCTGTAACTCCAATATCTGCAGCAGGACTAAACCATTTGAATGCCCCTTGAGAGTCTTGGTCTTTCTCGTACATAATCCCCAATTGATATTCTAGCCTAACGTACCCTTCTTCTATAGCTTTTTCCAACATGTAGATTCTAGTTTTTTTATTGACTGCTATTTCTGGATCTGGAGTTAAATAATAGGAATGATTGAGATCATCACTTTCGTATACTCTTTCAACCTTAAATTGCTTGTTTGCATTCTTGTGGCCCATAGTGGATGCCCTTGCAAACAATTGAAATGCTCTTAGTAGATCTTGAGTAACACCATAACCATTGGCATAAATGCATGCAAGTCTGTAGATAGCATCGGTATTCCCATTAATAGAAGCTTTGTTGTAATATGTCATTGCAGTAGCTGTATCTCTTTTAAAATATTTCCCACATTCATGCATCACACCAAGACGATAGTCTGCTCTTGAATCACCTTTGATGGAGGTAATTGCGTACCATTTTATTGCGTTGGTGTAATCTGGATCAAAAATAAACTTTCCGTATCTCTGGACACCATTTTCGTATAAGTTTCCGATTCTGTAATGTAAATCATCAATTCCGCTATTGGTGACCTCAATAAACATGTTCAAAATTCCTGAATAGTCTTTTATGGATGCTGATATCGACATTGGGGTTTCCAGTACTTCTCGGGCACCTGACTGTTTAAACAAGCTGTATATCTTGATGTAATCTTCAGGGGTATCATTTACATCGAGGTATATCATAGCCAAGTCATAAGAAGCAGTTATATTACCTGAATCAACCGCCATGGTATAATATAGAATGGATTTTGATAAATCATGATGTTCGGTCTTTGTATTGGAGTAGTAACTTCCCAGGTATGTCTGAGCATAAACGGAGCCATTTTTTGCAGCAAACTCCAATAGTTTCAATCCTCTTTTAGCGCTTCTTTCTACTCCATATCGACCGTGCAAATAGATATCACCAACTGTAGAACATGCTTGGATGTTTTTCTGATCTGTAGATTTAAAAAACCACTGTATAGCCTCTTCTTTATCCTCGCGTAAACCAATACCGTAGAGACTTAACATACCTAAATTATACTGTGCATCGCTGTTTCCTTGATCAGCAGCCCATGTGAACCATTTAGCTGTTTGAAATTAGGTGAATCGTCTCGCTTGGATACATCAATAGATAGTTTTGTGCATAATCTACTCTTCATTGAGTCCTCTGTAACATATTCCAATATATCTTGCTCCAGCGTGATGTTGTTGAGTATACCGCGCTGATGCAGCTGAGATAAACAATTTTGAGCTACAATATTACCCTGCTGAGCAGCTAACGAATACCATTTGACTGCCATGGGTAGGTCCTGCTTGACACAATCACCTTTTCGATATAATTTCCCAAGAGTCATTTGTGCTTCAGAGTCACCTGCTTCAGCTGCTTTGTTGTACCAAAAAAGTGCCAGTTCATAATCAATATCACCAGCTAAACCCTTTAAATAAAAATAAGCTAAAGATCTTTGGGCAGCAATGTTTCCGCCTTGCGCAGATCGAGTAAACCATTTGAAAGCTTGTCGATAGTTAAACTTGATATTTGTATGTTTCTGATATAAATGACCAAGGTTGTACTGGGCATCTGTACTTCCTTGCTCAGCTGCCTTAGTATAGTACTCAAAAGCCCATCTGATACATTTCTTGGCACCATAGCCATGTTGATAGAGAAAAGCCAAATTTATTTGGACAACAAAATCGTCGTGTTTGGATGACTGATAATGCTTAAACTGGTCAGTGTAATAGACTATGGCAAAGTTTGATATCATTTTACGGTCGTCTATTTGGGACTCATCAAAAATCGGGCGTTCCCCTAGTTCTTTTAAGTTTATTTGTCCACGACAGTGTATTTTGACGTCCTCCTGATAAAGGTTGTGTAGTCTAGTCAATGCTTTTTTGTATCCTTGAATGGCGGCCTTTGTGTACCATTGATACGCGTCCGAAAAACATTTTGAGGTTCCATGACCAAGAATATAAAGGTCTCCCAACTTAAACTGGGCTTCCATATTCCCCTGGTTTGCAGAAAGAGTCATCCAGTCAAAAGCTATGCGTCGATTGTTTTCAACATAAGTTGCATCAACATAAATCTTTCCCATCGTTAACTGGGCTGTTGCATCTCCATCTCTTGCTTTAGAAACAATATCAGAAGGAACATTAACCCTTTCATCTACGAAGGCAACTATTAGTTAATATCAATATGTTTAAACATAGGAATACGGAGGTTCAAAAGAAAAAACTGCGAATAACTTACATTTTCTTTGATGGTTACTCATTTTTCAATTTAACTGAACAAGAGAATAAATAAAAGAAAGAAAAGGTTTTTGAAAAAACAAATTAAGAACTTTATTATCCTTAAATGCCCCATAGTTTATCTTGTTCAACAATGCCTTTTTGTAATCCCATAAAAACGTCATGATTGGCTTCGAGTATAATCTTAGAATTTTTTTTTTGGTCACAGTTTAGCCCACTTCTGCGCTTTGATAAACACTGCATCATATTTAAATGTAATTTAACTTGAGATATCTTTTGAAGTGTTTTAAGTACTTAGGTTCATTTAAATGCTTGTAAAGTTTTGAATTCTCTTGGTATTTAATTAAATACGGATTAGGTGAGAAATATTGATCAACATCGTGAAATTAATGTTGCAAGGAAAATTGTGAATATGCAAGGAAAATCGGGAATTGTTCTTGCAATATTCACTTACTATTGAAGCTATTCAATGGCTTTAATTTAATGAATTTACCATTGTCGTATTCAAAGGATTTTGAAAGCAGGTAAAGTCCAAAAATACCATGGATTTTTACCCTACAATTCACAAGCAAATGAATGCAAAACGAACTTTACGATGAAAGTTCTGAAAAAGGCAGTCATTTATAGTGTTCGAATGCATTAAAAACTATAAGGTCGTATTATAGCACTTACGGAAATTGTACCCTTTAAATACATATAAAAGCTTTTGAATGAAATAACAATCTCAGGATGAGTATATGACCTCCACAAACGATCAAATCACTTACAGTAGGACCCCTCTTTAGTAATGCACTTTGTAAACCCAAGAATGGCAGAAGATTTTTTATCCGATGAAAGCTTGCTGCTTAGTTCTTGAAAGAAAAAAAATTACTATATCTGCTATTACTATATAAGGGTTTTGAAAAATTCAAGAATAATCATGCTTCTGGACAATATGATACTACTGACAACTAAGCGAGTATAAAACAGGTTTTTATGCACCAGGAAAAGGACATGAAAATGAAATATAATCCAAAAGATACGACCAAGAAAACTCATTAGATGCATTGTGGATAATAAAACGAGTGGGTCTTCAACACAATTTAAGGGAAATCCAAAACTTCCTATATGCCTGCAGCATGAAGTACGCTCGTCAAGAACCAGTTTATCAAGTATCGTAAACAATAATGAATATTTCACAAAGGGGTATGGACATCTGCCGAAGAAAAATATTATACAAATACAGCATTAAACAAAGCTTATATCAGTCTTGAATTTATTCTACCATGAATTAAAAACGAATAAAATTAAACACTTATTTTGGTATTCCAAAATAATCCTACAACATCTTCTGAAAAATAAAGTAGTATAATGAAAATGATATTCATAGCGACCAGAAATACAAATTTTCGTTAATAAATCCATATTTGCCAAAGCTTTGTATCATTTTGTCAAGGTAATATGAAAAAGCAGTTCCATATCTTGCTAGTTTTCTCCTAGCAGGTGCAACTTTCGACCAACTTTTCCTTTCAAAATCATTTGCTAACATTCCCCGCTGTGATTTTGCAATATAGATGTTAGACAAATAATGCCTGGTTATTATGGGGGGCTTTTTTTTTGGTAAAATCGACACAAATTAAAGTATATTTTCAAATTGAGGTCGTCTCATAAAGTCATATTCTTAAAGTTTAATGAAGAAGACAATGAATGCACGGCTATCAATGAATAGACTTTTTTTCATCAAACCCAAACTGTTGGGACCGTTGTAACACAGTACCAACCTAATTTTGGTATCGCGTTCGTTACTACTGTGCTGATCTTTTTTTTTTAAGCCTTGTAAGAGATCTTTTTCTATCGTTCTAGTTTCATTCGAATAATAATAAAACATTAAGTGGTGAAAATGAAGATAAGAATATATTTTTGGTGAGTTTTGGTTTTAAAAAAAAAAAACGTCAAAAGTCGAACTAAGTAGCCTCAAGTGAACAAAACAAGTGATCTGCACGACGCATTGTGCCATAAAAATCCATCAGGTTTTTTCTGCGATCAACGATAGTTCTTTAGACATCGATAGATCAAATTAAGCGAATAAATGATCCAATCAAAGATGAGAAAAACCTTGATAATGAACAAATAGGTATGAAATTATTGGCAGATCTTCTGCAGTGATCAATAACATCTTTCAATAATTGAAATAAGCTTTCTGGGTTAGATTGAGGAGGAGTACAAAAAATACACCGGGTTTATTGATCTTCCTTTAGATATTTAAAACAACGCACTGTCAAATGGTTGTAGATGCATGACCCTCCTTCGCTATTCTTCGTTTGTACTGTCTATTTATCTCCTCTCCCCTCATACCAGATTTGAGTAGTAATTTTTATGTTTTACAGACCTAGAATAAATCAAAAGTTGCGACCAGTTACTTTCATGACTACAAAATTCACAAACAACAAAAGATATATCTTTTAATCCCGACCTTCTGGTACTTAATAAAAACTTTTTGATGTAACCCACCAAAGAATGATATCAGATCACAAGACGTCCTCTATAAAGAAATTTAGTATTTATAAGCTGCCCATGTATTATTTTATAATGCCAAAAAGTGTTAAAGAAGACTTTTAAGACTGATTTTGGAGGTGGCATTAAAGTTAGAATCTCTTTTTTTTTTTCAAAACGTTAGCGTTAGTTGGTAACCATTAGCAGTTTAAATGACTTGAGGAATTCGGGTAAAGAAAGGTAGTCGATTATCGGTGCTTATAATAAAAAGATAATGTTTTCAGTAACATCATGGCTTTGGCCGATTTGTTGACTAAAGTACTTCATTTAAAATTATTGATCAAGTAAAATTAATTCCATGTGCATTAAAACTCTATTTTTTTTATATATATCAGATAAAATGATACCATATGCAAGCTCAATAGATGTTCTAGATGATTATCTAAGTAAAACACTCTAAAGTAATTCCAAATTGAGTAATGATCAACTAAATGTTTCTCCATATATGGCTTTTGGTTTAAATCGGATTATCAGCTTAAACGGCAGAATAGATCGTATCGCAGGTCATGTTGTAGGGTCAAATAATGTTTGTATGTCTCGAATATAGTTAATAATAACAGTATACAGTTTTCAATAGGCATTGATTGGGAGATGTAATAGAGTGGTACTTCTTTTGTTATATTATTTTGATACAATGGTATACTATTAAATACATGGGTTCTTTAACATACAATGTACGATTACTAGTGTTTGTCTTTCAGTCTTTATTAATTGAAAAATGTATTCATGATGAATATTATCATATAAACGAACAGAGGTGATTATTTTTCCGCGGTTTGCTCAGGATGCTTCCATATGATCCATTCGCTAAAAAGTTTTTTTTTAAATTTTAATGTGTCTTGTGAATTATGCTCAATACTTCATGAATTCTAGAAGCAATACCCGTTATTAAGTGAGACAACTAAGAAAAATAGCAAATCATGATTCCTTTTGGCATTTGTTTACCTTGATTATTATAGGTAGGACTTGTATCAACCTCCGGGTAAATTAAATACCAAGTACAACACACATCATCGTCCGCCTCCCCTTTTTTTGTACTTCAAAGCCACTCAGAGAGAATCACTACTTTAATTGTGAATTACCTATTTGAACATACTTCGTCTTACTCTTTTTTTTTTTTTCTTTTTTGTAAATAATGAGGAATTTGTCACCTGAAGTTCTTCGAGAAATCTTCTTTTTGCTCCATCCCGATGATCAAATGGAATGCATGCTAGTGTCAAATCGCTGGAGACTGGTCATTGAAAAGCTTATTCTTTACCACACAGTTGTAATATCTTCTATGAATAGCCTGAATGAATTTCTGAAAAAACTACAACAAAACCCTGAAATAGCCACCAAAGTTGAACGATTAGTGCTCTATTTGGAATATGAATTTGGCGAAGTCGACAGAAATACACTTCTTTCGTTGCTACCGAATATAAAGACATTCTATTCGGCTGGGCCAGATTCTGTGGAACAAATTTTAGAAGAAAAAACACAATATCCTTGGCACAATACAATCAAACACATCTCAGAATATTCGCCCTTATCAATAACTTACCAACTACTTTCGACAAACATTTGTCCAAATTTAACAACACTCGATATATGCGAATTCGAGAAAGATATTCTTCCTTATTTAAAGAACGCCCCTTCTCTAAGGTATTTGGCTTTGGGTGGTTACAGCAAGATTTACTTTTACGACCTCGACACAATACACAAAAATTTGCCTCATATTAAAATACTTAAAGTTACCGATTTATCTTTTGATGGGTCTGGATTTGACGAAAACCTCAAGCCTGCAATTTCAGTCACCGAATTCTCCTTCTATCGTGTCTATATGAAAAACTTGCAGATAAGAACAGACATGCTTCGATATATCAGTAAAAAATATCCAAATCTAGTTAATCTGGAATATGATGTCTTCAATGTATTAAAGAATGACGATGATGTAGACTATTTTAATAAATATGGATGGACTCCTTTTATCCAAGCATTGGGGCACCGGTTGAAGAAGCTATGCATCAGTCATGCTGGTCAGATTAAGGACTTTGTCGGAGCCTTAGAAAAACACACGTCTCGAATCGATTTCTTGAAAGTGGGATCATTACCCCATGCGTCACTCCAACGGATAGCAATGTCGCAGCAAACTTCGTATATACAAACCCTTGTGTTGGAGAGCCCTTTATTTGCAGACTTTTATTGGTTGAATGAATTTCAGGTACTTAAAAGTCTCACATTGTCTTCTTTTGGTTTCAATACACGAGCTACCATCAAAATAAACGACGTTTTGGACAATTGCCCGCTTGCGGTTACATCGCTCACATTCGATCGAATTACTCTGTCTACCGATCTCGATTACACCAGCTTATCAAATATAGAAAGTTTGTCCTTTGTTTTCGTTGATCTGCCTGTACATATAGATACTTTTATTTCACGACACTTTCCTAAAATATCATACTTGAAATTAGACAACTGTAAAGACATTTTTAGAAGAATTTTCAATTTGGCAAAAGCCAATCTGTCAGTCTTCCATTACCAAGGCCCATTTATTGATGAGGAATCTCACTTACTTGTACTTACACTAAGCGATGATGAACGCCGTTGGTATGCTCCTAGAGGCTCAAGAGGTTACCGATACTATATACCATTCAAAGAATCTTGTGGAACTTATGACTTTTTACTATATCCACCAATTAAATCCCAATTAATCGATGAAATGAAGGCTGTGCCCCTCCTTACTTTAATTTGTAACTCTTTACGAAATGCATACATAATGAAATAAACCTTATTGTAATATTAGATTTAAAAAAATGAGGCTTTTTTTTTTAATTGTGTAATTTAACAAAAAGATAACGTCACCTGCTTTGGCTATATCAAATCTAGACTGTTGCAGGCAAAAATCATATTATATTGAATGTTTTCAACAAATAAGCATTTCTGATAAGTAAATCGAGGTGCGCAATATATAAGAAATATCAAGGTAATGTTGGACCAATGTGAACTGTGTTTATATTTCTGCTAAACTTCCCCCATAAATAGATGACAGCTCTGACTTTACTCCCATCACCTTTGATTCATTAAAGAAAATATGGGATTATTTTTCTGTGAATTTCGATTTCTCATCCCTGTAATATGGTCATAAAAAAAATAAAAGAAAGCAGTACTAAACATCCATTTATGAAATACTCTAAAAAATATCTTGTTAAAACGTGATCACACAAACTTAGGAAATGTTACAAATAACAATCAAAAGTGCGTTTTGAAACCAAAACCTTTCAATCTATGTTTTCTACTTTTCAGTTAAAGAGGAAGAAAGAGAGAGAAAAAGTTTCCTTCTAATTATATTTATTATTGAAATTTGTACAACGGTGTATGTACTTACATTGAAAATAAAACCGAGAGAGCCAGAGGGAAAGAACCAGAGGGGAGAAAAGAAGATGTCTAGCACTGTTGTTACACCTACTAAAAGTTTCCTTTTCTCCGGGTTCTGAAGATCGTTGACAATGACTAAAACTTAATGAAATAAATACATGTTCTAAAGAACATCTTTCTATTTCTCGTTACATATACTCTAAAAAGTATTGTTTTTACTTTTGGAAATTTAAGAGTACTATCAGCATAAAACTATGTGTGTTGTTGGTATGGATACTTAAAAAAAAACCCCCAGCATTTCCCGTTTTTATACTTTGAATAACTTTATGGCTAAAAAACACAAAGGTTCAGTTTCCAACAACATATATTATTAAATAGGAAGCACTATATTTTTGCTATTAAATATAGCGACCAGCTTGTACAATCATCTTTATCAATTAAACGCTATGCTTTATTTTACGATCCAACATTTTACAGGGTAAATGTTTATAGCCGATTTGGCTTTTTCTTGAATAAAATACACTTATCCATTTAAATAAGTAGATTATATAAGCATTATTAATAAAATATAGTATCGATATAAAATAACTGTACTGTAAAGTTGCAAAATGATTATAGCTTTAGATCTTGGTAGATGTGGATAAATCGGGAATACAGTTCCACACTGATTCGAAACATATTATTTGACAGTAGCCATTTTTAACTGCAAAATACCACCCGAGTCTTTCTATAGTAATTTACGTTGTAAGTAGAAAACCGTACAACTTTTACCACTCAGATAAAATGATTGCTATTGCTCTTTTCATTCGGATAAAGTTCAAACTTTTGAACACATGAAAATGCGCATACTCGTGTAACGATTCGCTTTCCGATATGAGAACTTGAAATCTTGATACTTTCAAAATGAGTATAGGTTTAATCAAGTGCCTTTTTATCAGGTGTTATAATAAGTGACTATTGACTCACGCTTCATCTATGAATAAAATTAAAATTCCATACATGGTTTCGAATATACAAGTCCTGCATGAATTAAAACATAACTAACAAGTGGTTGATAATCTCTTGACGAACAATAGAAAACATGTGGCTAAATATATGTATAAATTTGGTGGCGGGGAAAATACTTGTTAATTATATATTTAAAAATAATTGACTCTCTTTTCTTTGTATTATCCACCTTGAAGTCAACCATGGATAAATGAATTTCTTCAAAGATACAGTTTGGCATTTTTAGTACGGATTAGTCTACAAGGTTAAATATATAATGTAGATATTTACGTATAAATGCACGATGAAAATTAAAATGTCAATGTGAGGTATGCATCTATCAAAAAATTGCTGCATATTGGTAGTTTATAGGTGTTTGCGTTAATTCTATACACCAATATATTAATAGCTCGTTATATACATCTTTAAATAATTCTATGGCGAGGTAAGTTTAAATTACAATAGTGCTCAAGCAAATAAAGTGCTTTGTAGATGTGATAGGCTTACTCCTTTTCCCCTGATAGCGTAATGTACAAAGAAAGATGCAATGGTTGTACTGATCACTGTGGTAAAGGAACAGTGCATGTAGCGAGCCCCAATTTTATAACTATAAATGCTCGTGTCCCCATTTATATTAAGCATCTGTTCATTGACAAATAGACTAAATGAAAATATTTCAGTATCATTATACCGAGAGGTAATGATAAATACTACTATAAGAGCACAATAAGTTTTACATATATCAAAAGGGTTGTTATATTAAAAGGCGTTTTTCCCCTGTGAAATCGTTTTTCGTGCTTGTCCACTCTCATAATATTTATTATGCCTGGTTTTACTGTAAGAAAACGTCACCAAGGCAGCGAAGCATGATATCTAAAATGAATTCGTCCATACACGTGCCCAATTGCCTACTTCTACCAAAAAAAAACGCAAATAAGTACACTTGGCAACGCTACAAATGATAAATACCCGCATGCTTGGGATACTAAAAAAACAATTCCATTTTCAAACCGTTTCCTTAGCGCATATTATTAACGATATATTAGAAAACAAATACGCATTAATCTGTGAGTCTCACAGCACTGCCAAAATATAAACCCTTCCCCTTACTTCCTTTGTATAATTAATTCCTACAACGATTTTGTTATGGTCATATATACGAGGACATGGGCTTCAAATAGTAAACAGATTCGTCTATAGGTTAAAAATAACCCTCAAATAGTTTTATTTGAACGGTAAAATTAGGTACGTGGCAAGTCTTCAGTTTAAACTCTAAATCTCAGAAGTGCGTTATGTGATGCAAAAATACGTAAACAAGTATTATTTACATATTTTTTTTCGCTTTATTTTTTAGTTATAAATACGGTTGCTTTTTTATTTAAAAAAAAATAACCAGATATATCTTTATTTAATATCATGAAAGTGCCTACACTAGTTTTATTTACCATTATAACCTACCAACAACTTGTTAGCTGTGAGCCTGGCGATTGTTCTGCCGTGACAAAGCCAATTTGCGAAAGTCTTCAAAAAGCCAGTGTCATATGTAAATGCTCTGGATCCACTGGCCACTGCATGCTTGATGGTGGGCAATTTGTCTTTGTTTGCCCTGAAAGCGAGAGATACAAATGGGGACGGGATACTTGTGACGATTTCTGTGCTAAAGGGGGATTTCAATGTGACAAAACCGAGTGCTTTAACAATTAAAGATTTTCATTCCTGTTTATTATAATTTGTTTATTTGTTTCTTATGAATGGAATAAAGGGTCCTCTTCTTAACTGTTCAATTTTACACTCTATAAAACATGATGATGAGAGATTATTATAAAAAAAAATAATACCTCTTTAGGTGTTGATGGATAAAAAATATCAAACATTAAAAAGATACTGTAAAAAAATGAAATAAAGTTTATTTACAAGTCGTATTTAAGTATGCTTCATGTGGTATATTCTAGGTTTATTCTTTTATAATACACCAAAAATATTGCAAATAGCAATATATATATTGGTAATGATACTATATGACAAGTTAAACCCACTTTTCCGTCAATATGTTACGCTCTTTGTATTTATGTTTTAGTTTTAGTGAATAGACTAAGCCTTAGCTTTATATCGGTGTAACATTATTTGATTGGCAGTTCATCCAGCGAAGAAAGATAGGTTTTGTCAAAGCTAAATTCCTGCATCTATATAGAAAAAAGTTAGTTGACGATCGTAAAGTCAATAGTTGAAAAGAAATCAATCAACAGCCTGGTATTTATGTACATCACATAGGCTTGGTTATATAAAGCGATCCCGTTATTGACTGCTTTTATTAACGTCAATATATTCAATTACAAGAACTTCAGGATACATATTTTATTATTTTATTAGTGTGAATTTGGGTATTAATATACATTGGGTATAATAGTTTACTCATTTTTTTTTTGTTGATGCTAATATAATTAATAGATTACATGTTATAGATATAAGGTACACTACGTTTTTTCAGAATCTTTTTGATCATCAGTTCGCCAAAATGCAAGTCTCGAGGCAAATGACTTTTTGACAGGCGGGCTTTCAGTGCTACGTTTCCAAAACTGAAGTCTTGATCCGATCGTTCTTTGAGTTTGAGGTTCCTGCTGTTCCTCTTCTGAACTTGAATCCGATTGTGGATCAATGACTTCATCGGTATAAAACTCACGGCGTGTCGGTGGAGGAGTAGGGAAATACTTATAATATGCATTTGACGCAGCAAAAATAGCATAAACGACCAAACTCGCACCTAAAACTACCATAAAAAATCGTCCTCCCGCTGAATTTGCCAATTTGCTGACAGCGGCGGCCACCATATTTTTCTCTCCTGCTTCGTTTCGTTTAGCGAGTGAGTCCCAAAAGAAACCAGACAGGGTTCCAAAGAGAGCAGCTCGTCCACCAAAACCAATCCGGCCTGCCATGTGCACTATAAATGCTTCAATTTTATTGGCATCTGGCTCACTGGTCTTGAGATCACGGATGAAATTGCCACTAACTGCATTGATAATTTGTGTAATGAAAGCAATTAAAAACGCAATACCCAGGAGTGCAATGCCGGCTTTTCCAATATCTGAATCTGTCCAAGATGCTGGAAATGTCTGACTTGATGCGCTCTGCTGTTGTTCTTCACTTGTTTGAAAAATCATATGTACGACATAATACGTATAGGCTGAATATACCAATCCACTGACAAAGGGCGAAAGTCGATATCGAAAAAAATTCTTTTTTTTACTGAATGATGCATCACTTCCTTGACCAGTGATGGCTTCCCAAAATCTATACAATTTGTTGGTTTCTTGATTAAAATTTTTATCTTATCAGCACATTTTTTTCTCTTTACCTCCAAATAATATACAAAACCAAACCAACTGCCATCACAATAAGTACTGTTCTACCGATACTAGGAATACCACCCAGCAATAAAAATGCTCCCTAAAAGTAACAGAGAAGATGAGTAACATCTCTTTGATTATTTTTTTACCATTGTTATTCTAAGTTACCTGGGGTGATTCGTTTCCCTGACTTCCGTTGGGAGTCCAGGCACCTGACACATTCGTACATGTCAAGACACCAATACAACCATAAACGACCCCTTTTGCAATGAAACCAAGACGTCCAATCCATTTGACCACAGGTCTATACTTTTTAGGAACACCACCTTGATAAAACTTCAATTCAGATTTATCAAGTACCACACGCAAAGAAGTGCTTTGGTCAGTGTCATTTGTTGATTTACTAAACCGCTTCGAATGTAAAGGCAACGCATTTTCCTCGGGTTTCTTTTTTTGGAATAAACTTTTTAATTTATCAAACATATCATGAAGGAAAGAAAAAAAGTAGAGTTTTTTTTTTCTTTCTTGTTTTATAAGAAAAACAGGGATAGAAAAAATAGGATGCATCGATTTTATAATTAAAAAATGATCTATGACGTTTTGCTGATGTCAATGACACTTGGTCTCTGTCTCACAATAATTTCATCATGTACTAAACCCAAATAGGAAATTTTTCTGTGAGTGCAGAATATCACCAAATAGATGTGCTTTGCCTGCTTTTTTTTTTTTTAGCTTTTACAAACAAAACTTTAACATGAATAGACAACATATACAATAAGCAGTAATATTTTACAGAGATAGTATAAAACCATTTCGTTCGATCATGGCTTTATCACAAATAAACAACCCGATATTCAAAATGTATCAATTAACGCCCATTCTACCATTTGAAAATACGAATGCAATGATCCTGCTTACAATAAGAATGACAAGAAAATAAAAAGTCATTCATAAAAAGAAAAAAATGTATGTTTAAACACGGCGACTGTACGGTTCACATCCACCATCATCATATTCATAGGCCTTTTTGAAGGCATTTTTTCTCTTTTTTTCAGGTTCCCTTTTGGTTACAACATTGTGTATTCAAACTTGCCATACGTCAAAAATACTAGTTAAGCTTACCATACGTCAATTACTAGCTAAAGAAGTTGTGTCTGTATAAGCACTTAGTTTGCTTTAATTTTATGTAGATAATATTCGATTTCAAGTGAAATCAACTAATCCCGATGTGGTAAGAATTAAATGTTCATGTGATTAGCTCGCATTGCATTCACTTTATCTTTCCTCTTTATTTTGTGCATTACTACGTGCTGCATTAAAAAAAAAAGTAAATAAACTTCTAAATAATCAAAACTAAAAAGTAAGATGTTCCTGAAAACTCCATTGGTTCTTGTTTCAAATAAGAAAAAAAAAAAAAAAACTTGCCCTATCTCTTCTAGGTACCTTGATGCGCTATTTAGCTTATCAGGCAGTACTAAACGTAGAATTCGTCACTTCAATATGTGAAACGTAATTATGTTATTATAAATTATAAAAGTATTCTTGCTTGATGATAGTCCCGAGGCCTTTCTGAAAATCCTTCATTCAGTTCATCAATATAGCCATAAAGTCAAGAAATAGGTTTACAACAGATTATATAGCGTTTTCATTTTATTACTTAAATCATCATACATAACATACATAAAAGATCACTCTTTAATAAGATATCTGTGAGCAACATCTCCAAACTCGTCTAATACTCCGCGGATTGTCTTTCTAAATTGAGAAGAGTCTGTCTCGGGATAGGATTTCCAAGAGGAAACACTCATACGAATACGTTCTTTACCAATGGCATAGTTGATACCATAACCTTCTGGAGTGACCGCACCAAAGCCACCCCAAGCCAAATCACCTGGAGATGTGTTTGAGGTGGACAAAAGCCAGTACTGAGAGCCCCAGTAGGAAGGATCTTGGAAAATGCCAGCATCCGTGGATTCTGCTTCCTCGGGTGTCATCTGGCAGCGGAGACCAAGCAAGTGGCGGTCAATACCGAGGCCGTTACTGGCAGCCTTCATGTATTCTGATTGAGTGGCAATGGCAGTGGAAAGGAAACCCAACTTGTCTGTCATCTTGACATCCTTGTCGTCCCATGCCTTTGTAAATGCAACCGTGTCGACGTTGCAGGAACGCACTGTTTCGGTACGGCCTGTCAAGAATTTACGGGTGGATGCAGACTCATAGGTAGGGCATGGCTTACCATAGGTTCTATAATAAGATAATTGATATACCATCTGGAGCCAGCCATCAGGACTGACCTTGGCTTTCTTCATGAGGTTGGATCCATACTCGGGGTAATGCAAGAGAACACTATCAAGGTCTGCAATCAATTTGGAGGCATTGACTTCAGCAGTGCGAATGGCGTCGCTGACCTTTGGTGTGACATTCCATGTCAGCAAATTGGGCTTGGCCAATTGGCTTACGGCTGTTTCGGGTTTATCAGCAAAAGGTTCCTTCAATAATACATCATCTACAACTCGAGAGGGAACAACGGCGTCAGCAGGAGCATGCTAAAGAATAAAAAAAAAATATGAGATTTAAAAAAAATCTTCAATGTATCACACCTCTGTCTTTTCCTACCTCTCCATTAATACCAGCACGACCGTTATTCTCAACAATGAAGGACAATGCCTTATCAAACCAACGGTTGTGTCCGTTTCTAGCATGGAAAATATTGCGATGGGACTGATCGATATCCGAAGGAGAGCTATAATCATCTAAACAGAACACAAAAAGAGAATCGTCCAAGCTCTTAAAGGAAGCAGCATTGGTACCATCCTTTTCCATCTGTTCACGAAGGGCACCCCATGTGTCACGATGCTCGGTTGTCAAAACACCAACGGGTGCTTGGCGCTGTTCTGCAGGTGTATTGTCAACTTGGTCCACCACTTGCCGAAGTTGGCTGATTTTTAAGAAATGAGTTACATAGCCCTTAAAGTTTCTCCCGGTTTATTTACCTTTTAAGCTGACCTACAGGCACGGTTTCGCCATTTGATCCAATGACGGGCACAGTAAAGATTTGATCTTTATAAATGACATTGATATGTTTTGCCAAACAGGGCCATTGGGTGACAACGCGATCACGTCCACTGGCAGCAATACGAGTCGTGCCAAACATGTTTTTTATCTGATGCATACAAAAAGGTCCAGAACGAGACATATCAGGGGGAATCTCTTCACTTTATAACATATACATCAATACATGTTGATAAAAACGCTCTTTTCTTGTTCACTTACTTATTAATTCTATTTGAATAATCAATCAAACCTGAAATCATACCAGCCGATCTCTCCAACTGAAACTCAGTGACCTGACCATCGGGAGCGCCCTGACCCAAACCACCGACAGGATCACGGAACTGGTTCCACCAGTTGACGTTGATCAATGTGGGGATACGATACTCCAAATACCCTTTATTCAACCAAAGCTCATCTAACCAAGAGAGCCCCTTTTTGGCCTCTTGTTTATCCAGGTCGTATAAGCGGGACTGTAATTTTTCGGCCAATCCACCCTTTTGGAAGAAACGGTCGATTTTGTCGCTCACTTGATGATGCTCGGCCGAGGTCATGAGGGGGACAAGGGATTGCTTATAGCGTGCGGCTGTCAGTTCAAGATCGGGGATAGGTAGACGGGCTACCTTGTCCTGGTTGGAAAAGGTCTTGTTGGTGACGGTAGAAAATTGACGCGCACTAAAGTGAGTGTGTGAATTTTTTTTTTCTCTCTTTGTAGAAAAAGATTTATGCGCATATATACCTCTTTCTTAAAAATCGATGCATTTCCTAATATTTTGGCGTGTTTATTTTACAAGAAGAAGAAAAAGGGGAAAAGATGTGAAAAAAAGTTGAATCATCGTTAATTTTAAATGAGCAACTTTCATGTGATTATGCTTAAAATTTAAAAGTCACTCGTGAAAAAGTGTCATACAGTTGGATTCATAATGCACAGAGATTATATATAAATAATAGAATTTTCATTCTGTTTTATTATTAAATGTTGTCTATTTGTATAGTAATCTTCTGTTCATCTAATCTTTTTAAAATGTCTTTTATATCCTTCATGTTTTTTTTGCATCATAAAAATAATGAGTATTAGTAAGTTGGGCGTGGGAAATGGTTTTGTTGAGGTGGTGGGTAACCTTGAGGTCGCACTGTGTTATTTTGTGGTGGTGGATACATGACATTTTGTGCTGGTCTGGCGTGAGGGTCATGAAAACCATTCGGTCCACTGCTGGGTGGTGGATAGCCATACTGAGGCTGTGGTGGTGGTTGATGTTGTTGTGGTGGGTATGGATGTTGTCCTTTTATTTTATTTTATTTTAGTTTTAGCAAAGCCCATCCATTTTGTTTATTTTATATTTCTATTTATGTTTGATATGCTATAAGCCTACTATGTACTTACCATGAGGTGGGCCAGTTGGAGGTGCTGGGCTATATGGTGCAGATAATAGAGGCTGTACAGGTGCCTGTGGTGAAGGTAAAGGCATTGGATTGGGTGGATAATGGTTTGGTCCTACTGGAGAATGGTTTGGCCTTCCTGGAGAGTGACTTGGACCAGGTGCTGGGCGCATAGCTGGTGTGAAATGAACAGGTGCAACAGGAACGTCGGGAAGAGACCCGTAAGACGAAGGTCTATGCTGATGTGGAGGTGGTGGTCTGTGTTGTTGGACCGGTGGATAGGACGTTTGGATAGGAGGAGGAGGTCGATGCTGAATGTTTGAATGACCCATTGGAAGTGAAGTGGGAGTAGGGGGAGGTCTATGCTGGTCCATTGGAAGTGAGGTGGGAGTAGGAGGAGGAGGTCGATGTTGCATTGGAGGAGGAGGTTGATGGCCTACCTGTTGTGGAGGATGAGGTCTCTGCTGAGGAGCGGGATAGCTATTAGGTGGGGTAGGTGGCGGACGATGCTGTTGTACAGGTGGTGGCTGATGTGAGACTGGGGGTCTAAAATTAACTGGTGGATAGCCAGCTGGCTGTTGCTGATGTCTCACAGGTTGTCTTTGAGCACCGTTATTTTGCTAGACAAATCATAAACATACATCAGAATACAGTCATCCATTCAAGATAGATTAGAAAGACTTACTGAGGGGTAAAAAGTCAATTCCAAATAGATCTTAGCGGAACTTGGTCTACCTCGTGTTGACAAGCTAAAGAACCCATCATGCTCTTTTTCTCTTAATACTTTATTCAATTCAATTACACCATCAGCCATCAAGTTGGCTGGGTTGTTATCCTTATTAAATATCTGCACAAACAATTGATGCTGTCCTGCTGCAACAGGGATGTTGACCTTTATATATGTATTCCTTAGTGTTACTATGGCAACTCATTTTTATCGTATTTAACTTGGTTACCTGGTCATCCCAAATGGGATGGAGCCCTCCTGCTTGATCAGACTTTGTTCTTTTGACAACATTACCTACCCGAAACACACAGAATGGATCCACGTTCCTAGCGTTCTATCATGTAAACTGTCAGCAATACTTCGCATAGTTTTATTTCTTGGCATATGTCTGTGTTTTGATATAAACCTGAAAGCTTAAGTCTTCCTAAAATGGTTAATTGTTTAACACAGAAAAGAAATATGTATTAATATTTTTATAATAAAAAAAAAGATCAATTCTATCGTATTTACAGCTTTTAACGCAATAACAACAAGTTCTCCCCAGATGGGTTGGTACGCCATTATGAAGAAAACCTTTTTAAAAAAGTAAAAAGTAAAAAGTAAGAGAAAAAAAACAAACAAAACAAAAAAAAAATATGAGGCAAGCCGTATATTTTTATATTTTTTTTTTTATAGCAAATCACTTGATTTTGAAGTGGAGTTGAATTCCCCATCCATTGGTACTGTGAACAAGTGCTTAATAGAAGTGTGTGTGTAAGAGATAGTGGCACCCATTTACCAGTGCCTTCTTTTTGCAAATGACTTTTTTACGCTTCTCGTCTGTTAAATTTGTCTTCATCATCATTTGTCACACACACGCACGTTTGGATAAAATGGGACTAATCAATATAACACGCGCTGTTCAATAATTCATGCTTATCGTTTCACTTTGAATCATCCTGCTACTCTCTCTTCAAACAATAACAAAATAATAAGTAGCATCAAAGAAGCTACAAGTAATCTGGTCATGTGTGCTGCGTGTATTTAAAATCGTAATTTTTATAAAAATGTGGATAGAATGAAAGCTACAAAAGAGTGTGATATTTTAAGCATCAGTCTTGTCCTTCTTCTCCTTGGTCACCTCCTCGTTGCTCTTCTGGGCCTTTTCAAACTCATCCTTGAAGAGGTTGGCGTTCTCAGAGTTGGCGAAACGGATGGCCAAAGTCTCGGCAACAGGCTCGCCATCAGAGACGTCGGCTGCGACAGTCCAAACCCAAGAGCGGTCAGAACCGACATTGGGCGAGAGCTTCATGGTAGAGTCGATTAAATGGTTGGCGCATACCTTGAGGGTCTTGTCGCGACGCATCAACAAACGAATCTTCTTGGAGCTCTTGTGCTGCAAGAATTTAACATCGCCGGTACCGCGCTCCTTCCATTCCTTGGTCTCCTTGTTGTAACGGAACAACTTGGCACGCCTAATTTAACGAGATGTATAAGTAGATGATGCATGAAATGCGTATATTCTAGTTACATCTTGAAAAGGGAATCTTCATCTTCCTCATTAGTCTTTACATCAACTTCTTCCAATTTGACAATGGGTTCAAAGTGGACATCGGGGGAATCGACCTCCTCTTCTTGCTACAAAACGGATGATTAGCATGCTGTTTCTAGCGATGGTCTAGAGTGATAATTACCTGTTCAACAACCTTCTTCTCTTCTTTATCAGACATATTTTATATTGGAATATAGATGGATGGATGGATGGATTTCCCACTCTTACACGTTTACATTACGTTTGCATTGAGTTTAAAATAAAATGTTACACAATACGTGATACAGGTTTCCAAAATAGGCTGATGTTTTGTGCATGTGATTCTACGTTTTTCTTTCATGTTCTTTGCTACATGAAAAGCACATTTTCAAGTAAAAGGGGGATGTAAACCTTTAAGTTGTATTCATGGACATTGAGCTTACTCCATCTAACTATTATTTCTACAAAAACGTCTTTGGCAAGAAATGTTGTCACCCTTCCATGTTGATGCCAATTCCTTTTAGAGTTATCTGGTGATAAGCAAAATATCGCACCTTTCTCAGCTGATAATGCCTCACGATGCTCAAGTCTTTGGTATAATAATAATAATAGAATCCATCTTGTAAGTATATCAATACAGGAGTATAAAATAGTGCCGAAATATTGAGTCTCTATTTTCTTATCAAGTTGGTATATATACTCAGCTGTTCTACTATACTTGTGTGTGTAATCCCATTTTTGGGAGTGTGTCGACAAGCATCTCAATTTCTCGAAGATATATTTTCCCAATTGATGAAGCATATTGATCACCTAACCAATAATATTAGGACTATTCCTTCGTTCACCAAGTAGCTACAGTGGATCCTCGATAATCTACACCTGGAGGGACTACCAAACAAGTGAATTTATCAAAGTGAAAATTTAAAGTAATAAAGCACCGAAGAGAACGGTGCATTAATCGACATGAGAATTTATCGAGAAACCACTTTAGACCTTTCAATCGAGAGTTTACGAAAACAATGCTCCTTCTGAACAATAACTTTAAGTACGTCCTCAATATTAATGTACATCTTGTTCTTGAAACCAAAATGCAAGCTTTGTAGCTATAGAGAAACGATAAGCGCACTATTGCGAATAAACATTTCCAAGTCATGGTGCAGTTAGTACTCGATTAGTAGATACAATTTTCTAGTTTCACAAATGACGGCCCTATTCTCTCCAACGTATAATACTTTGCCTTTATTCATGATCTTTAGGATAGACTCAAAGTATCTTGTGTTGAATTGACAAGTCAAGTTGTAAAATGAACTAAACATGTGATTAAATTTAGCTTATCTTGCATTACATTAAATACATGCCTGTTTCCAAGCTTAACAGTGCGGTTACAATCTCAGTGAAGGCAGTCAATTGATGGTAAAATCTAAATAGACGTCTTAGTCATCGTCTATTTATTTAATAAGGAAAACCAAAGTATGCCACATCCCTGAAACAAATCTGCTTCAATTTAATTGCGAGTGAGTCAGCATTATGAAACGAACCCAGCGCATTGGCGAGGGGAGAAAGTATATAAGTAAATGTGGGGAGGCAATGAGTTCAGATTGTTTTCATAATATTAATAAGACCACATTTATGTGCGAATTAAATATAGGTTCGCTCTTGAGAATATGTTAATCATTGGTCATACACAAGTCAAGCTTTTGACAAAAGTATCAAGTGGGTCAATTTTTAGATATTTACACAGCATAAGCGGCCATGCTTTTCAAGATCAATATATTATCAATCGATAAAACGGAGCCATGGCAATAAGGGCTTCATACTGGTGTTATATATACGAGCTTTGCTATTTTTGAGCGTCCAGCTTGTCCAAGATTTAGAGTGGGCATCTGTTCTATCTTGTTTTAGAAATATAAATATGGTGCTAGCAAAATGAGGGTCAAGACCACGAATTTCCACTACTTTTTGAGTAATCACTTTAGACCTCATTTTTATCTAGCAAAAAAGAAATTATATACAACTCAAATCATAATAAGCTTGCTTCTTTATTTATAACTTCCGCACTCAAGTGCTTATCTGTGATAAACGTGTGCCCCTTGGACTTTTTTTTTCATAGATACATGAAAAAACATATTTCATGAAATGAAATAAAAAATATTTATGAGTTTAGTAAATTCAAAAAACAAAAACATACCACACATCAATACTAGCACGACAAAGTACGCTAGGTTTGTTTTTATTCTGTAAAAACTGTCATGCAGATTTCTTTATTAAATAGTGAGGTGTACGAATACACACACGCACACGCCCACGCACACACTTCTTTATTGGTGGATGAGCTATAAATAGACCAATTATCTTTAAATAAAATATCATTTAGTTACATATATCATTCCTATTTTCTTTATAAAGCTGTTAGATTCATGTGTTTATCATATTCATATTGCTTTTCATATTATTGATGGACTCTCTGATGTAAGAGTGTG
>VCJM01000613.1:9207-25334 GCA_024139495.1 Backusella sp. ASU-2019c | reverse complement strand
GAGTTAAAAAAAAAAAAAAAAAAAAACCTGTATACACACCATTTTTTTTCCCAATGCAGAAATGAGTGTTTTGGTGAGCAGCTGCACCAATCGCAAGTACCAGAATCGTGTGACGTGGTGTTGGAGAGAGAGAGAGAAGGCAAGAGTACTTGGCTTTTGTTAACATGATTTTTTTTTCTTTTTCTTTTTTCTATCTATTATCTTATAAACATATAATCCATTTACTTTTGATTTTGTATAACCTCTATCCTTATATTCTTTCTTTCTGATATTAATGACATTTGTAAATGGACCCAATAGATATGGATATTGAAAGGTCAGAGCCAAGCAGCGACAACGAAAGTAATAGCACGAAACCCAGCCTTGTTCAAGAAAGAGGACAGGTTGCTCCTGTCACTGTCAGCCAAGTGACGACATCTGCTGAGCTTGCAACGCCTTCCTTGTCAAACTCTAAAATGCGTAGTGTGCCCATTCCGCAACCACTCATCTTGAAGAGACGCACGAGCAGATCGTCCATGTCTTCTGTCGACGACCCTGACAGCTTGGGCAAATTAAGCACGCCCATGTTTGACACGAATCTCGCATCACCAACTGGCTCGGATATCAACACTAGCAGCAGCCGAAGGTCGTTTTTAGATAATAATATGGAATACAACAGCAGCCCAGGCAGTGAAATCGATACCCCACACATGCAACAACGCTCGCCTATTTCTTCGCCAAGATACGCAAGCCCTCCAGCTGGCAGTGGAGGCAAATACATGGTGAGGTCCAAGCGTGCAAGCTGGATCGATGCCTCTTCCTCAATCAACCAAGAAACATCGTCTCCGTGTACGCCAACCATCGGCATGGACTCAAAAGTGTTGAAATCTATGCCACCTCTTGCTTTGCCGCGTCCAGAAGAGCTAAAATCGGGTTCAATTTCAAAACTGCGTAAAGATAGACAGTTCCCTCCTAAACGTGAAAATTCAGTCGAAACCCCGTCCGCCTCATCTTCCGCGGATAAGCGCTTGCATGATGAAGACTCTGAAGAGGGGTCGTCGCAGCAGGGTTCACCCGTCGAAAAGAAGAGATCATCATTCCATGAAAGAAAAGCATCCGTCTCGTCCATTGTTACTGATTCAAGCCTTACAAGTGATGAAATCAGCTCACCAATGTCATCACCACGTAAATGTTTATTTAGCTATTAGCGATATCCATCATTGTATTAAAACCATCATTTTTTTATTATTTTTATTCGATAGATCGTTATAAGCATGGCGGTGGTAGCAGTGGCCATCGATCCGCATCTGCCTCGCCTCTTGTTACCCATTCGGGTAAAGCCAGGCGCCGTTCCTCCATGACAATGTTACGAAATATACCCAGCTCAGAATTAGCGGATATCGTCAGCGGCAATTCACCCAATCCCATCTTAGACACTCCTCCACCTCCTCCACCAGCGACAACCCCATTGAACGAAGATGTCCCAAACTATCCACAGCATTCACTACAATCCATTCTGATCAACAAATTAACAAATAAGCATAAAAAAATAGCAACCAAAGCAAGCGAAGAAGATAAAGACGTCATTGAAATGAACTTGGACGCTGATCCTGCTATTAGTGCATCGCCACCGCCGCCCACCTCCATGCCTTCATCATCATTAGCGTCGCCTTTTCAAAGAAGCGGTATTGAGGAAGAAGAGGAGCTGGAGGAGGACGATCAAGACGAGAACCATTTGGATCGACCAGTGTATCCCGCCATGTTACTCAACACGCCAATAAACCAAGAGTGGGTGTCTGGTCCCGAAGCGCCGTGGGATCTGAAACGAGATTATTTTTCAACTCCTTCAAAGAGTACCACAATAACAACACCAACTTCAAGTTAGTATATATATGATATTTAACCTATTCAAGTTCTTGATGACTCATCACTTGTTTTTGTTGTTCTTATTTATTCATCATCCCATCACGATAGCAAGTAGGCCTTTGCGTAGACCGTTATTGACATCTTCCTCGTTTTATGGTGACACAAGTGTCGGATCAGACGACGACTATGCCAAAAAGCTATTCATGTCAAGATCTGCCAAAGTAAAAAGATGGTGTAGTGTACGAGTGGATCGTATGGATGATAAGGTGAGAGGACATAAGCGAAGTAGCAGCAGCGGTAGTGTGAGCGCTGTTTATGATAAACCGAAACCCATCACATGGGCCAAGGATGATTCAATGATGCCAACCATCATGGTAACAACTGCAGATAGTGAAAAGAGCTCGAAAATTGTAAACATGATTCCTTGGGTCGATTGGTTGGAAGAATATAATGTAGTAAAGGCCCGTGAAATTCGACGTCGCTCTTCAAGTCAAATCGATAGTCCCACATTACACTCAACCATCACAAGTCCGAGTGAAAAGGGAAAGGAACCCGAGTCGTTTGTCCATGCCCTCTCTGGTTGGTGGAATAATGTCAAGGCGGGTGCTGATAACTATTCAAAACGACCAACTACTATTAGTACAGCGCCAAGTACGCCTACTGCAATGGTGTCTTCTGCGACAAGCACACCTCTCATAAAGCCCAAAACAAGTATCGAACGGTTTTTTGAGCATTTCCCTCATCATCACTATCTCCACCATCAAGATCAGCATTTAAAGGCGGACTATAGTGGAGCCAGTAGTAGCAGCAGCACCAGTAGTCTTGATAAAAAGAAAGAAACGCTTGCAGAGAAAAGACAATCCCAGGAACTGTGCTTAGATTTACAGGATTTACAGCATCCATTACAGGATCCCAATAAACCCACACCAGCCGATACCATATCCCTCGTCTCGACAGATACCCCTCCCTCAACAGCATCCAACAAAAAGCTGCCGAGAAACCCAATCACTCAAAAAAGCCTTGCAAAGCGTGTAGGCTATCGCTTCTTCAATCATGGTAATCGCATGGGCACGTTTGGTCATTTGAATAAAGTCCTGGGCACCTATGACGACAGCGAATCAGCACTCCAGGTGCAGCAGTCCATTAAACGTCGATTGCAGTATGCAAAGGAGGCGTGTGACAGAGAACTAAGACAGATCATTGACGGCTTGAATGAATATGTAGAGCGTGGTTTACAGTATGTAGAAGACATGGATGAGATTATAGAAGAAGGCGTTGGCTCCGTCAGTAGCATTGAAACCGAAGAGGAAGAAAATCGCCCACATCGACCTGATACATTTGTCCGTCCATTGCCTATCCTACCAGAGGCAGATGAAACACCTGCCGAGCCTCTATGCAGTTCAAACGAGTCCAATAACAGTTTGCCTCATAAACGCAGCCTCTCTTCGGCCATGAATGACGAGTCGGATGCTACACAGCCGTTGGATCCTATTGTTTTGCCCGAGGAAACAAATCTCTCTGGTGCCAATGCTATGGTGGCACTCATATCGGAGGATTCTTATCTACCCACGCCTTTTATATTGACGCTGCAGGATTTGATCACACTTGCACAAAATGTGATGGATACGCCTCTGGATGTGATCCTGGAGACAGCTGGTGCTTGTGCAGATGCTGTTTCACAACTTCAAGAAGTGGGTGCAAGATGGGATGTCCACCCCGAGTGGCCTTGTCGTGAGTGGTACGTACGCTTATTACTAGGCATTGCAGCCTTGAATCGTGTTGTGGAATGGTGGGGTGCCGAACGTGGGTTTTGGAACGCAAGCTGTGGTGGCTCGACCACAGCAGCTTCGTCTGTGCCACCGAGTGATACAGAGCAGGATGATATGGAGTCTGTCAGTAACCTTTCCAAGATGGACGAGACGGATGATGAGCACATGTCGGTTGATTTGGATTATCCCTTTAACAACGCTGGCATGAAGAGAGGCGATGCAGAGTCTGTCCTATCACGCGATCCAATGGTGGATGATGAAGAGATTTTGGAGAACGTCGGTAGTTTGCAATTACAGGAAGAGGCGGAGCGAAGTCAAAGCTCGACTATTATTGCAGAATTAAGTCTAAGTTCAACAACGGTTCAGTATCTTAGTCCTATTTGGCTTGATGTCGTTGGGTAAGTAATCATAATGATATATCATATATAGAGTGGATAGTGAGGCTCATCCCATGTTACCATCCTTTTTTTTTTTCTATTGAATTTTTAGAACAGATCCTCTTTCCTTCATAGGATACAGTGTGGCTCGCCTCTTATCGTCTGAAGATAGTCAAGTATTTAGAGTAGCTACAGACGAACTCTTAGCTGACGATTCGCATACCGTTGAAGTTCGATTCCATGTGTTAACTACAGAATCCAATACCATTGAGATGGAAGGTAAAGGAATGCTGATGTATAATAGAGTCACAAGCGAACCTAGTCATACCATGTGGGTATTGAAACCAGTCATTTCACGCCGCTTTTCTATTGTTGACATGTCACTGACACCTCGGGCTGAAAAGAAACCTGCGTTACTCGGTGCACCTGCTGTTACCCACTCTGCAACTGCAACACTTACAGTTGGTCCAACAGATGCCATGGACGAGGTGGAAGAAGAAGCAGAGGAAGCAAAGTTAATGGCAAGAAATCGGTCAAAATCGGAGCCTGCTATCCATACACCACCTTTCCAACCTATGGACACATCAGAATCGCACGAGCCGGAAGAAACACCCGTGTCCTTGTCCAGTTTAATGAAGCTATCACCCGTACTATGTCGCGTATGTGAGCGCTGGGTTGTGGCTGCTTTCTTTGAACAACACTCAGAATTATGTGTTGAGATTCATCAAAGTGAAATGGATGTGAATAGTTGTAACGATAATTTACTAGAACTCAAACACATGGTGAATGATAAGATTGAAAACACAAGACAGGAGATACAGGCTATTGATGAATCTGGTGGCACACATGCTATTCCTGAAGAGGATGAGAGTATAGTTGAAAGAGATGATGATAATGATTCAATCTTTGGTGATTGTTTGCCTTTGGATGATGCTATCGATCCTCGTGAGTTGAAAAATGCTGAAATTGAAATCCTGCAGGATCTACTGGAGATTATGGATGTCGCTCTGAGTATTTCAATGCCTGGTACACTGGAGGATGCAGTGGGTGAAGATCATGAAAATAATTTACAGTCACCCCGATCAAAAGATAAAATGATTCAAATTATTTACTGGAGACCTCCCACAACGGATGACCCATTGCTTTCAGCATTGGTCAAGGATGTAGAAGAATTGACTAGAAGTAAGGTGGATATTGTAAATCGTATGCGTGATCGAATTGAGTACAATGGTCGAGCCCGTGCTGAATTCCAAAGGGTGACACAGCAAGAACCCAGTTGGACCGAGTTTGTTGCAAGCACAGAAGAAAAGAAGCCTACTGACCCGATTACAGAAAACACAGAAGCACCCTCTACTTCGGCTGCTGCTGCGATGGTAGAAAAGGAGAAAGTGGAGCCTCCAAAACCACCAAATACACAAAGTATTTTAAAACGCATCCGATCATGGAGACAGCGTCGCTCTGCTTCTGGTGTAGTAGGTAAGCTATCACGTCGACTCAAGTCAATTATACCAGCAGAGACCACCCCAACACCTATTGTGGAAATGGAAACGATTGATACCCCTATTGGATCACCTGGTTTAAGACCCAAGGTACCGACAAAGGAAGCTGCTTCTTCCGGTTCATGCACACCCAATAGTCAATCAACCACTGGTATGGGTAAATCCCCTTTATCTCCCTTACACGCCCCTCTTGTATCCCGCCCTACTTTCCCTAGTATCAAGGACTTTGATATCATTAAACCCATCAGTAAAGGTGCATTTGGCTCAGTGTTCTTGGCAAAAAAGCGTACAACGGGTGACTACTATGCCATCAAGTTTTTAAAGAAATCCGACATGATTGCAAAAAATCAGGTTACCAACGTCAAGGCAGAGCGTATGATCCTAATGTCTCAGACAGACAGTCCTTTCGTGACAAAATTGTATTATACTTTTCAATCAAAAGATTACCTGTATCTGGTCTTGGAATACCTCAATGGTGGCGATTGCTCTGCACTCATCAAGGTTTTAGGAAATTTGCCAGAGGATTGGACAAAAAATTATTTGGCCGAAGTGACGCTAGGTCTGGAATATTTACAGAGTAAAAATGTCATTCATCGGTAAGTTTAATTATAAAGATACATGGATAAATAATTGACTTTCATAAATGCTCTTACGATTACAGTGATCTGAAACCAGATAATTTATTGATTGATCATAATGGACATTTGAAATTGACCGATTTTGGATTATCACGTATTGGTTTCTTGGATCGACGTGTAAGGGATGAACTCAATACAGGTTCGTTTGGTGATCGTATGCAACCACATTCACCTGCTCCTTCACGCTCAGGCACACCCCCACAATCACCTGCAGAGCAACCATCTACACCAAACAGCAATGCTTATCGCCATTCGTATTTCAGTTTATTATTCAACCAAGAAAGCACCCCTAGTGGAAGCAATACTGCCAGTAATGCTGAAGATACAAGTAAGGTCACACCAACCGAACCTCGATCCGAAAACACCCATCGACGCCATCTCTCAGCAGCACTTTCTGAATCACTATCAAATACATCCAGTATGGCGAAAACGACAGAAAAAAATTCAAAGGGGCAAGTGTTGAAACAGGCGGTAGGTACACCAGATTATTTGGCACCAGAAAGTATTTTGGGTACAGGTCAGGATTCCATGGTAGACTGGGTAAGTGATTTTTTTTTTCTTTATATTCCTTTTCTTTCTTTCTTCTTTCTACTTTTACCAGTTCTATTATTATCATTTCACTATTACTTTATTTCATTTTTTTTTTACATATTTTTTTTACTGCTGAATCAAGTAATAAAAGATCATTATTTTTTACAAATTTCCGCTTTATTTTATTTAGTGGGCATTAGGTGTAATTTGTTATGAATTTTTATATGGTATTCCTCCATTTCATGCAGATACACCAGATAAAGTATTTGAAAACATCTTGTCAAGGCGCATCGACTGGCATGAAGATATGGTGACGATCTCTCCTGAAGCACGCGATTTTATGGAAAGACTGATGACACTGGATCCTGAGAAACGCCTCGGTTACAATGGAGCTGAAGAAGTGAAGAAACATCCGTTCTTTGCAAGCATTAATTGGGAGACGCTTTTGACTGAATCACCTTCGTTTGTGCCTCAACCAGCAGATATGGAAGATACCGACTATTTTGATCCAAGAGGTGCCACTATGGATACTGGAGATGGAACCGAAATATTGGACGAGTCTTCCAAGGCACAAGTTGAACGAGCAAAGGCCATCATTCGTGAACAAAATCCTGAAAATATACCACCTGTTACTGATAAAAAGGAAAACGCAGAAAAATCATCCGATGGTGATGAATCAAATAGCACCGACTTTGGTACGTTTATGTATAAAAATATTCCTGTATTGGAGAAGGCCAATGAGGATGTCATTCGAAAAATAAGAAGTGATACCATATCGGCAACTGCAAGCAGCGACTCTAGTTCTGGTAAGCTAGTAGGCCGCGTCTTCCCAAGTAAGTCTACCAAAGTTAAAGGTAGTCTAATGGAACAATCTGGACAGTCTACCCCTACAACCGCTGGAGCTATGAATAGCCCCTCAACATCATCTTCTGTGAGCGTCACACCCCTTAGCATGTCCCCATCAGTTTCATCCAAGCTTTGTATGGTGTCACCATCACACGTAAACAGACGCACTCCTGAATCCACTCTCCCTCACATACCAACCAAGATGTCTGGTATTTCATCAGCATCTTCTTCAAGAGAGGGTACTCCACTCCGCTCCCGCTCTTTATCTACACCTGCGATTGATCCCATCAAGGCAGCAGCTGCAATTGCAGCTATTGGAAATAAGAGCCCTACGACAAACTTGAAATCTACTGCACCAGTACCTATACCTATGCAACCTGAAGAAGCACCACAAACGTCAGAATCATCTCCCGGTTACCTTGTGACAAAATCTCATTTCTCATCTCTTGGTGGCAAAGGCGACCGGCGATTATCCATTAGTTCAAATGGTTCTTCACCACGTGTCAGAGGAGAGGGACATTTGTCGAAAATGATGAAACCTTTGGATTGTCTGGTAGCAGATGATAATCCTATAAGCTGTAAAATATTAGAAACCATCTTGGAAATGCTACACTGTCGATGTGTGATTGTACGAAATGGAGCCCAGGCTATAAGATCGGCAATGAGTGATGTACGCTACGATATTATCTTTATGGATATACGCATGCCCATCAGTAAGTACTGAAGAGTCTTTATAACATACATGATTATCTAACGAATTTATATATTATTAGTTGATGGTGAAACAGCTGCGAGAATGATCAAATCCACAAATAATAGTAATAGAAGCACGCCCATTATTGCAGTTACCGCATATGAACGGACAGTACAGCTTGCTGGCGCATTTGATGATATCCTGGGTAAACCTGTAACAAAAGACGTTATATTGCAAAGGTTAAAGCAATTCTGTAAGAGTTGGCACTCAATCGACGATGTGAATAATAAGTAAAGAAGATTTTTCTACACTCTTTTAAATAAATAACTTGTAGTTTCATCAATATTACTGTAAACCTTTGATTTCAAAGTGGTGTTATTAGTAGAGAACTTTGAACATTTATTTTCTCAAGTTTACTAATTGCTCCATAATCAAATTGGCTGGAGGCTGTTTAGTAACCTTTACATATATATCTATGTCTATGTATATATTGCATAGTAATTACTATTCTTACTCGGTTTTGTTTTTCAGTTATTAAGGCTCTCTCGAGTATATTTCCACGATATTTTGCTATGCTTGCTTGATTGTCATAATATTCGAGTCCATATATTATTTTTATTATTTCTTTGTTCTTGAATGCAGCAATCATTAAATTACAGCAAAAAGGTTCCTGAATTGAGCGATACAAGGAGGTTGTCCTACTATCGTGTTGTATTTATCCTTGAAAACCTCCCATATTTAGTAATATATTTAATATTTGCTATCAAACCATTGAACTTTTAACCAATATTTATTACCGTTATTTAGTAGAAAGTAGTAACCGCGTCTGAATAATTGATGACCTCTAAAAGTATGTACACAAATGCCGTTGATATTTATGAGAATAATCAAATGAGATGATTTACAAGGTACATAAAACATGTGATGCCCTGAAAACTTAATTTCACAACCCTCCTTTAAAGTATTCCATCATTCAAAACCAAGTATAGAGTGAGTTTGGCTATATCAATGTTACTAGTAAATACCAATATAAAGATTATTATTTATACTTATTCCATTATCTAAATAATATATAACATTGTAATAAAAGTAGAGAAATGAAGAACATTATTGAAAATATAGTATTCATTTGATTGTCTAAAATAAATAAATAGGGGTATTTTGTTTTTTTGACATAATGAAATGATCACTAACAAAATATCTCATTATATTGAATACATGTACATATATGTATCAATACATAATTATTCCTCAAATAAATTCATATAATGGCGTACTCCATCAAAAGACTAGTGATTAAAAGGAAAAGAAATACGTTCATGATAATAGGGACAACTCTCACGTAGAATCATGCATGTGTGACGGCTTGTGTAAAATATGTAATGCAAGTAAAAAAGAAGTGGATCGGGGAATCTGCATCTCTTCTTTCTATTTGACATGTCTTTTCTAATATTAATTTCAGTACTTATTCCCACATCAATTTTTCTGATTCTTTACAGGGCTTATGGAACATATAAAAAATTTCAGCAGGTTCATTGTAACACGTTTACGAATCTACCAGAAATCCATGACCCGGTGAGCCTCAAGCAAGTAAGAGGAAGTATCCCAAGTTGGTTGAACGGAATTATGTACCGCATTGGTAAGTAAGCCTGTATATTTATAAAATCTGGGAAAAGTAGTTTAATAAATGGTATGTAGGTCCTGGTTTATTTCACATTGACCGTGACGATGGATCTGTTTTTTCTATTCAGCATTCATTTGATGGTTTACCTTTTATCCATCGTATTGAGATATCTGGAAAGGACCAGTCAGCGAAATACAATTCCAGGTTATTAGTAAAGTCACTTGTGTCTGATATCAAACAAAGCCAAGATGCTATCATAATTTGTCTTGGCCATGTTCTAAAGTTATCATTTTTTGAATGGGCCAGGCGAATAGTTACTCGTTTTGACAAACTTGTTATCCGTCCAATTAGTCCCAGTTCAAAGAAACCTGATGAAGCTCCAGTTGGAGTCACTGCTACACCAAACTTCCCTTTACCTCGTCAGATGAATAAACTGTCTGAAAACGAAAATGTCTTGGTAGCAAAAACAGATGCAAATTTTCTACAAAAGATAAATGCAGAGACATTAGGTAAGGAGAGATATAGATCACTTTCCATAACTAATAATAATAAAAAAAATCCTGTTTTCATTGTAGTCCCAGAGGCATTATTTTCATACGCTGACTATGACAGCAAACTGAAGGATGATCTTTCAGCCGCCCATCACCAATTTGATCCAAAGACAGGAGAGACCTTTAACTTTACTTTAACATTTGCCCCTTTTCCAAGACTACAAGTTTTTAGTATTTCAAATACTGGAGAAGTAACCATATTGGCTGACATTACTCACCGAAAGACCAAAGACAAGGCACGAATCCATGCCCCATATATTCACTCGTTTTGGATGACCGAAAACTACCTTATCATCACAGAAGCTCCCTTATACTACAACAACAAAGGACTAAATGCAATGTTACATGGATCTGTTCTTTCTTCAATGAAATGGGACGGTGACGAACCAACTTACTTTCATGTTATTAGCCGTTATCCTAAAAAAATCGACGAGAATGGCCTGGTTACCTCTATACCATTCCCTAGTTTCTTTCAGTTTCACACGGCAAATGCTTACGAAAAAATCGATGCAAATGGTCATACCATTTTAACATTGGACTGTGCATCGTTTTCTAATGGTGATATATTTTATCAGGTTCACGATTTTGGTTTGCCCAGAGACGAATGTGGGACTTCATCGGAGAAACACGGGACATACTTTAATGGCATTGCCTTCCCTCCCTCCCTCCAGGATTCGTTTGCTGATCTTTGTCGGTATAGATTAAACTTGGATACAAATAGGATTGATGAAAAAATAGTTATAGTAGAGAACATTGAGTTCCCTCGCTTTAATCAAGACTATATGATGGAGGATTACAGTTATGTATATGGCTGTGAGTTAAAAGCAGGCTCTAGTGTTTCACGTGGAGGCACAGGTATTGTCAAGGTCAATGTAAAGGATAAAACTTCTATCAGTTATCACGATGATGGGAGTCTCTGCTCTGAACCCATTTTTGTGAAACGCCCTGGAAGCCACTTGGAAGATGATGGTGCTCTCTTGGTATTATCTAATGAACTTGGATCCTGCTATTTGGTTATCCTCAATGCGACTGACCTTAAGGAGGAAGCTCGACTCGAGATAGGTGGTTTTACTCCTACAACTTTTCATGGTTCATATGTTGATTATGAATTTAAGTCGGTGAATGTAAACTAATTGTTTATTTTTTTAAGACTTTTCTCTCTTTAAATCTGAAATAAATAAAAAGATAAAGAAAAAAAAACAAATAAATCATATTCTGCTTTAGTGATGTTGGCATTGATCTAGTTATCGTTTTTAAAAACAATATGTAGTTTTGATTAGCGGCTTCAATAAACCGAATAGTATTAAAAATCGTTTATTAATTTATTAAATTATTGTGTGTGTCAGACGCATGTTTTTCCAAATTTATTGTAGTTTTTGACGTGGTGAATCCTTTGCTCCTCCAAGCGGCAAATCATCCTCATCATCATCGTCTTCCTCCCCTCCCTGATACTGTGAATTAAAGTTACCGTACATGCCTTGCTGTTGCATGCCTGGTTGCATTCCTTGTTGCCACATTGGATACTGGCCATATTGCTGTTGCATCATCATCATAGATACACGAGGATCCATCATCATATTCATCATGTTTTGGTTTTGCTGCATCATGTTTTGGTTCTGCATCATGGGTTGGTTTTGCATCATATTCATCATGGGCATTTGATTCCCCATCATCATTGGCATTTGGTTACCCATCATACCCATCATCATTCGAGGATCCATCATACCCATCATACCTTGACTCATCATGCCCTGGCTCATCATTGGCTATAAAATATTGATAAAGTAAGCAACTTGTACGATTCACTTCATTCTCCTTTTATTTATAAATACCTGAGTCTGCACCATTTGAGCCCTTTGTTCCATCATATAGCGCTCCCTCTCCCTTTCCATAAGTAGCTCTCGATCCATATTATTGTTATTATTGAATTTATTTTTGCTTGAATCCTTTTGTTTCTTGTCATTCTCTAACTGCGAAATCATGCCGACCAAACCGGTGCGGGGCTCTGGAGGTTTATTTGGCACCTGGATAAGTGGCTGGCCCATTGCTCTAGCATATCCTTCTTGATCCCTTGCCGAGGGGTAGTCTGGGGTAAAAGTATCTAATAGGGAGTTTTGGGTGGCAAATCTATCACCTAATTGAGGAATAATGGGTCCATTTTCATCAACGGGGTAAGGGTTGCCAAATTCGTCATAATAGATTTGTTGCTGTTGCTGTTGCTGTTGCTGCTGGTGCATCATACCAGCTTGATACATCTCTGGCGTCATGCCTTGCTGCTCCCATTGTGAATATTGATGCTGTTGCATCATATGAGGGTATACTTGGTCGTGTAGGTTTGTTGCACTTTGATGTCCAATAGGTCTGTTATCTTCATCATCACTCCCGGAAAAGCTTGCTTCATCGTCATCGTCGTCCGATCCACTTAAACTCACTTGTGTTTTTGTGATTTTTGGCTTTGGTCTCTTATGATCCATCCCATTGACTTGTTTTTTATCAGCTTGATCCTCCTCATCTTCATCTTCACTCTCTGATAGATCGGACTCATCATCGCTGCTCTGATCACTATCTTGTTGTCTATTTTTTCTAAGTGGTGGTTTTTTTATCATGTCTGCTTTTGACTGTAGAGACTTTTGTTGTGGCAGTTTTTGTTGTTGTTGCTGCTGCTGCTGCTGCTGCTGTGAACTTAATGACGTCTTTGAATTATTGGCACTGGTAGCTAATCCGCCTAATATACTACTTGCAAAACCATCGTCCACTGCTGACATTGAGGGAAGTAACAGACTTTCTTTTGATTTTTGGTTCAGGTTACTCAAGACTGGCTCATGTTCACTATCACTGTCATCGCTATCATCCTCTTTTTCATCATCATCGTCATCGTCATCATCAGTGTCCTCGTCACTAGCATAAGTGATGCGCCCTTTATTTGTAGGTTTGTTTATCGCAATCGTTGGTTGTTTGGGTTGATTAGATTGATTTGAGTAGATAGATGACGGTTGACTGGTTAGAAGAGTCGAGCTATTATTGCCTGGCGCACTATATATACCATTTCCATTAGAAATTTGATGAATCAGTCCTGCCGTCTGCTGCTGTTGTGGTGGTGGTGGTGGTTGCTTCTGTATTTCGTTTTGTTTGATCTTTGAGTACAATACACCTGCAAACTGCGCCTTGTTCTCCAGTAATGTTTCATCCTTCACATTGATGTGCGCCACCTCGGACAAATCCAAAAAGAGTCGTGGCATGTTTCCGTTTGGAGGCTCACCAAAGTTGAGGGCGCTGATATTAGAAGGATCATTCAATAAACGAGATGGTCTTCCGTAAAGTTTAAAAGCGTCAAAGGTACCCAAACACCACTGTGCCAAATCCTTTTGGTTTTCTGTCATGATATAAACCCAGCATTCGGGACTTCCGCTCGATTTAGTTAGTGTGCTACCTTCGACCTTGAGTACATTGCCAGATTCTGGATAGACAATGGATGCTTGTACGACATTGACCATTGTCATGACAGGTTTTGCTTTTTTAGCTTCTGAAAACATCATTTGGCCACGCGACGATACAGATTTTTTGCTAAATAGTGATTTCTTTTCATCCTTACGATCCGAGACGGTGACCCAAAATTTTTTCCATTCCGTACTATTTGAGAATCGCACCTGTACCCACCCTTCCATCTTGGTCATGGTTTGTTTGAGCTGCTCGGCGTATGTAGGACTTGTGAGGAATTGTCGTGTCAAGAACTCTTGTAGCTTTGAAAGTTCAAAACATGACAGTCGAATAGCGCATACCCACTGCAAAGGGTCCACCTGTGCACGAATAACATGTTGCATATTGGCGGAGTTGATGACAAACACGTTTTTCTCCTCATCCTCCATTTTTACCACCTCGACCGACGATGCATCTGCAACAGACAAGCACTGTGGGGGATGGTCTTTAGACTCCCAAAACGCCAGAATAGCACCACGCAATTCTGCATACCACTGACTCCACTGGTCATTGATCTTTCTCTCGACGTAGCCCTCAAAGTATACCTTGTTTGTGTAGCGTTCATAAAGCATTTGAACCGTGTCTGCTTGTGGTAAAGAAGTCTTTGAGCTATTTCTAGCTGTAGAAAGGGGCTCGTCGTCGTCACTATCGTAAGGGGTGTTCCCATTGTCTAATTTTAAGTGATTCATCCCGGCCTCCATGGCAGGATATTCTTGTTGCTGATTCATTTCTGAATGTTGTCTTTTTTTTGCAATATTAAAATAAGGAAAGAAAGAGCTGAGGCTTGTGTTATTGAACTTACGTTTTAAAGGAAATTTGAATTGATTTCTTGAAAAATCCCTTTTTTTTTTCTATACAACAGTAAGGAAAGAGAGAAGAAATAGAAAAAGAAGAACAGTGAGTTAAATGTATTTTTATATAATAAAAAAAGGGGGTTTGTTCTGTTTATGGTACACGTGAGCAATCATGATAAACGAGAAATGTCCAAAAATATTCTGGCAAACAGAAAATGTCAGTCGCTGCTTTTCATTTTTTTTTTAAAGCAGTATGCCTTTTTTTTGCTTTTAAAGATTGTTGCACACAAAAATTGCTTTTATTATTTCATTTAATATAATAAATCAATTAATATATTTAGCCATCAAAGTAAAAATAAAAAGGAAAAGGGTGTTTTAACGGAAGGCCCCTTATTTTCTTTTAGTTTCTTCTCTGGTTATTTTTCGTTTTAAAAAAAAGGGGGGTAAAGAATAATACTTGTTTCAATTGTATTGAGTTATAATTCCATAGCAATCAACCTTGGTCAGTGATGCTTGGTTTTTACTACTGGAAAAGAAGATGCCGAGATTATCAAAATAGGCCTTGGAGAATTGTTTATTTAATAATAATATACTAGTAAGAGTAATTTAAAAATATGCTTAAAAAGTAAGATCAAATCCAAATTTAAATAGTTCTTCTCCTTGTTTTGCCTTTACATATATATCAACATTTTAGAAAAATGATGTAAACTATAAACATCATACATTCTGACTTTATTTAAAGGAATTAAAATCTCCAAACCAAGCAAACATAGAAACACTCCCTAACCAGTGATTTATTTCCACTCGTGGAATGGCTCTGCGGTTCTACGAATCACTCATCCCACTCGATTTGATATCTATCTCGACAAATCCAATCTCCTTCCCTTCCTCCAAGTGCTAGTGGCACCAAGCGCTATACCAATTACAAGTTCTTTGTTTCCAGCAACTAAATACAGCTAATAAAGATTCTCAACTTTGGCTTAGCAGGATTACAAAAAAGACATCAAAGACAACCACCCGTAACGGCTGAATACTCACCATACATTATTTTTGGAACAAAAGTGCTTGGTCCAATCAAACCTGGAGTGTGTATATTTTGAATCAATGGAGACTGATGAAAAAGAAGAAACCAAATTTTATTTGATGGGGCAAAAACCTGGTCCTACGACAATCAAGATATCAGTAGCGGTCCAACTCGCTGTAAGCTATGAATTCACGTATAAAAAGCGCATAATATTCAAAACTGCTCTCAGAAAAACATTCAACATATTACAAAGGTTCTATCTACAGCTAGAAAAGAGAAGGTAGAGACGGAAGTACATTGAAATAACAAAATATAAAAAAAAAATTAAAATACTCGTTTATTTTGAGCCAAAAATATATTGCAAGGTATTGTCACTTTATTAATAAAAAAGAACCTAGTATTATTTTTTAATAAAGTCAATAAGGAAAAAGAAGTATTGTTAAAAAGTAATAATAGTT
>VCJM01000612.1:0-10559 GCA_024139495.1 Backusella sp. ASU-2019c | reverse complement strand
TTTTTTTTTTTTGACATGTCCCACATGACAATCTTTAATTGTATCAACAAGAAAAAATATAGATTTATTTTACAGAAAGAAACGAGGGTAAGAGGGGAAAAGAATAAAAAAGGGAAAGGGATATATAAAACATATTTTATGAAGAGTAAATGAAGCAAACAACTTATGAGTCCTGCTTTTGCTCTTTATCTAATTTATCCATCCATTCTTCTGGTATAAAAGGAATCATTGATTTGGCAGAGTGTTCCTGTTTATCCCAATGCTGTACGGACATCATATGGGCTGTTGTAGGAACAGAAAAGGGTAGCATAAATTTGGCATCCTTTGTCTCCTTAATATCCTCATCTTCTTCCTCGTCTTGAATAGGTGGCAATTTACTTTGAGTCGCGCTATCACCGAGTTTTTTATTACTTGATTTGTGTTGATGATGGCGAGGGGATATATGGGCTTTATCCATGGATTGTCTCCTTGATTGAACATAACGAACAGTATCTTCTGCACACTGCATTGCATACTTTTCAATCTCTTCTGGAATATGAGGTTCGCTTACTTCGTAACGATAAGATATGACACATCGTTTGATCTGTGAGGCATTCAGTGCATCAAACTTTTTGCTTGTGTTGATAAAATCCATCAAATCTTGTAAATGCGTCAAGCACTGTAGTAGCTGAAGAAGTTGTGTTGTTGGGTTGAGATAGCTTAGCAAATTAACGGGTAGTTTATTGACAGAAATCCAGTCTTCCAGGTGGGATAGATTCATGCGGACTTGCATGGCCTTTGATCGACACAGCAGTTTCTTATTGGTCATAATACGGTTGAACAACTCACATGAGATATAATGGAAGAACTGTGCCAGTGTCTGAATAATGATGATTGGGTGAACATCATATGATTGTAGAACAAACAGGGTAGAAGACAATAAACTTGTTATCGATTGGGGGGAGATGTCAGACGTGGCTTGCACAGCAATGACACCATCCGGAGGAACCATCACCGAGCGACGTGCACTTTTTCGAAAGAATCGA
Source organism: Backusella sp. ASU-2019c (assembly GCA_024139495.1). Lineage (NCBI taxonomy): Eukaryota > Fungi > Mucoromycota > Mucoromycetes > Mucorales > Backusellaceae > Backusella > Backusella sp. ASU-2019c. Next base: position 9,534 of record VCJM01000612.1, on the reverse strand, counting down.
TGCCAATCGTCTGTAAAGTCAACTTGATCCATGCCTGGGATTTCCTCATGCTCGAGCATAGCGGGGCCAAGGATCTTTGTAATACGTCTTTCTGTGTCTTGTATAATAAAGGTATAGGTTTCAGATATGAGTTCAGATAAGGCTAGCTGCTGCTCTGCAGTGACTACAACCAATCCAGAATCTCTTTTAAGATAAAACAATAAGCGTGTCAAATTAGCCATCCAAAAGGCAAGAACATGAACATTGCGAGTGTTTGCCTAGTAGTAATAAGAATAAAATAAATAAAAAATTAATACAACATTGAAATTAAATAAGAAGTAATAAAATAAGCTATCTTTTTTTAATGTATTTGTATTCCCTCAGAAATTTAAAATTCATACCTTAATAACGGTACTGATTCTGGTCAATGCACCGGTCAAGACCTCCTCTAATAATTCAGCACTCGAAAAATAATGCGCGAATCTTGCGCTCAAGAATATGATATTGGCAGGTACACATATCTCCTGCTGGTTAGCGATTGGAAGCTGGATGTGACTAATAACTGTGTCTAATATATAGTCTAGGTCATTTGAGTTAAACACAAACATTTGGTCTGGACTACATTTTTCCCAATGAAACTCATTGTCTTGTTCGTCGTCGCCGTCCTCATCGTCATCGTCATTGTTGTCTATGTTGTCTATATCATCTGCGTCTCCAACAAGTGCCATAGTGGATTCAAACAGTTTTTTACGCATTTCTGCTTCTTCTGCCATGAATGAATCAAAGCCGTCCATGTTGGTTTGGTAATAAAAGTCTGTATCACCAGTGCTTGACGATGAAGAGGAAACGCTACCGGTTGTCTTGTAAAGGAAGCTCGAAGTAGACGAGAAACTGTCTCTTGGGTTTGTTGCCAGGATATCAACAATCTTGTGGTTATCGGTATTGATGAAATCAAAGACGGTGCGTCCCTTTGCTGAGCGTGTTTGCGAGGAAGCACCATGATCCAGCAAGAGCTTAACTAGAGCCTCGTGATTGTTATTGGTAGCCCACATTAAAGCGGACCAACCATCTGTGATTTAAAATAAATTATTTGTGAGTATTTTTAAATTTGGTAACAACGATATTTTTTTTTATATTGTCACACACGCAAAACTTACATCCATCTTGAGCATCAATGTGCGCACCAGCTTCAACAAGGACCTGTGCAATTTCAGTTTTGCCAAAGCAAGAAGCATAGATTAAAGGCGGGGTACCGTCGCTGTCTCTTGCATTGATGTCGATAAATGGACGAATCGTATCGTCCGATAGCATTTCTTTAAGCTTCTCGGCATCTCCGTTGGAGGCCGTTCTAATAAACTCGTTGGTCCATTTTTTATTGTCGTCGTCGCTTTCAATCATTTCAGAGGACGTTTCTTCTTCGGAGCTGAGTGAAGACGCAATCGACCTGTTTCCAAGCATTTCGGACATTTGACGAAAACTTTCTGCCATGTGCTGTGACATTTCGTCGTAAGTCATGTTTTCATACTTCTTTTTTACTACGTCTGCACTTTCCAGATCTATTCTATTGTTGTTGTTGAGTGTTTCTGTCATTTTGGGTTTGTGTAGAGGATAATATCAATGCTAAGTTTGGGTTTCTTGGTTTATGTATTAATGAAATAAAAAGAAGAACAAGAAACGAAAAGAGAGAGAGAAAGAGAAAGAAAAAAGGATAATCACGATATCAATTTGCGCTTTTTAAGAGGATTTGAAAGTCAGGCTTATAAAAGGATATATCCTTTTTCTCTCTCCTCAATAGTTCAAAAAAGGAAAAGTCAAAACTATTACAAGGTGTAAAAAACTGAGATTGTTCTTGTAAGCTTTCGTTTAATCACTAACCGTTTATGGAAAGCGCATTAAATGTTAACAGGAGAGACCTGATAAAGTATATGTGTGGCCGCAAGGTGATGTAAAAAGAGAGGGTCTCTTTTTTTCCTACTGACAATAAAAAACATTCTATTTTTGGGTTCCTTATTTTCTGTGTCCAACTTTTGTTTTTTACAAGTTTACCAAAGCAATGACCATATCTATTTAAAGTAAAGTAGTCAATTACGATAAGAAAAAGTCATGTCATCCAACATCGGAACACTTGGCTTTTTGTTACTATTATTACTTGAATTAAAATGATAAGAAACTTGGCTCTCCCAGGGATCGTATTTTTAAAAAGTAAAATAGGGACTCACTTCTTCTGGGAGAGAGGAGCTCCTTATTCAAAAAAGGCAACAGGTAAACAGTAAAAATAAGAGGTTCCTGTTTTTTTTTCTTTTTTCAATTGGGGCTTCTTACTTATAAGGAGCATTAAAGCGAGAAAATAAACAAAAACATAGATTTACAGAGTACGTCATTGTGTTTAATGCATTAATACAACTGAGCCACTTTACGAATCATCAAATAAAGAAAATAGCCAAAAATAAGAAGTATTCCTGGTTTTCAATTTGTTAATCGTCGTCACCTGAATCTGTATTTATTTATTTACAACTTATTATTTTGATTGTTTGTCAAATAAATGATCATCACCGTTATTTCGAAAGAGCATATATGATGACTCTTTCTTTTCATTTTATTTTCGAAATGATTGTAGAGTTTGATCCAATTAAAATACATCGATATTTGTTGTACTTTCTATTAAGCAAATCATTTTACTAAAAGTCAATTCAAAGGTGTACTCGAATCCTTGAAAAGCTGTCCAGATTCAAAGGTGTTCTCGAATCCTTGAAAAGCTGTCCAGATTGACAAACAAATATTATTTTTATATGATAAAAAGCTCATCATTAGCTGATAAAAATAGAAAAAAAAAATAATCGTAGCTAAATTTCGAAACTAAATTTTAACCAAGAGGGATTAAAAGATTGACCAGTTATATTAATTTAATCATATTACTAAAAGCAAACACACTTGTCCATTGATATGTCTTCAAAATACTAGAATGATTACAGCGAGTATACTCATGATAGCACTTTGTTATAGTGAATCCAGGTAGTACGTAGTATCCTGTTTGTAGCTACGAATTAATGCACCACAATTTTTTTCTAATTGCTCAGGAGCCACAAGCACATATATCATTTCAGAATGATACGCCTTGTGTACGATTTGCTATACATATTAAAGCACCAATGGTAATCATCTTCTTTTAAACATATTTCCAATTAGAAAGTATACTTTAAACAGAGTTCATATACTTATAATTATATTTGGATTCGGTCCTTCCATCATTTATGTCAAGAAAGGGAAACTTTTGCATATGATTTTAATAACTTAAGGTTTTTTTATTTTATTTTTTGATCACCTGCATTATTATTAACGGAATGATCTCGGAATAACACATCCATTTAATGCTTAATATGCTTTTTTTTGTTCGTTATTTAATACCTGGAAGAATACTCTTTCCTGAAGGTAATTAATTATCGGAAAATAAAAATAAAAGAAAATATTAATAAGAAAGCGAGATGCGTTTTTCATTCAGACATTTGTCCTATCATAAAGAAACATATGTAAGTGACAAAATTTCCTTTTTCTTTATGCTCAGTTTTGTCGAACAATAAAATGTTTGTTTTGATTTCACTCTTTGTAGCAACGTTTGGTCTGACAACTAATCGAAAAAGGACAGCTCTTTTTTTTCTAAACTTTATTCCCACTTCCCCCCTTTTTTTTGCTGTTGTGTAATTATTGTTTTGTTTATTTTAAGCGTTAAAAACCTTGTAGAATTTTCAAAAAGCATGTCCTGATGTATTAGAAAGCGCGTTGGAAGCATTAAAAATGAAATCAGATTATATTTATCTATGAAAATAAAATACTCTTGTTTGCCAACAAGAAGGAAAGAAAAAAGAATACCCAAAGCATTGTTTTCCGAAAAAGGAAACTATGTTTACATAGCCATAATAGGCAGTTTAAAGAAAAACAAAAAACTTTTTCCAAACATGTTGAGTACGTGTTTGTGGGTTGGATTGTGTACCTTCTTTTTTCTGTTTATTTCTTTTTTATCAATTTGAATGGAATCATTAGACACTTCAACAAAAACAGTCCCAATGCGTTGGTCTGCAGCTGCTGCTGCAGAGGAATTCAGACAACAGCAAAATAAACAACACACGCCCATATACCAAAATCGATCACCACCACTCTATGATGAAAAAACTATTGAATATCAAATGCACGATTTGCTAATCATAGACGATAATGAAATATTTTCAGACGATGAAGACGATGAAGTTTATGAAGTCTATGATGAACCCATCTCCATGACGAACCAAGACACATCACACTTTGACACGGTTTCTTCATCAGTCAGCCATATCCAATATATTAATTCCATCCGGAAAGACAGGCCATTGCCAAAAATACCTGAAATACCACAAAGAATATCATCCATGCCAGTGCCATGCACAGAAGGGTACGGTTATAACAATGGTGCTAAAGTCAGTGCACAGCAGGTGTTTCAAATGCTGAGCCGTGAGCCTCCAAAGGAGGAATGGGTTGGTGGTGTCTACGCTTTCAAGACTGAAGTAGACGCAAATACCAAGGAATCAGATCATTCTAATTTTGATGCAATTGAAAACAATACCCCCCGTTCGCGTCCCGTTTCAGATGTGCCTAGTCTGTCTAGTGGTGGTACATCGTCTTTTGAAATCCAAGCAACATCACACCAGGATTACAATACTCTAAACCGCATCAGTTTACTCTACACGGATGATGACCCTTCCTCGTACCACAGAAATTCCTTTGACCATGCCCCCCTTGTTTCTAACAATAGCAACAGTGATTTCACCAAAGGCGTCGAGAGCAACCAGTCTGCCATCTTTCCCCCAACAGAGACACACCGACCCAAATTAAAAAAGGTACACTCTTCCAACAGCATCAGTCATCCCGGAACCATGACGTCCTTTAGTCTCACACATGACAAAGAGTCACTCAAGACCTACCGTCGTATGGCCTCCAAGACAAACAACCGACAAGTGCAAATGACATTTGCAAAATATCTCTTGCAACTTGTATCTAACCACACCTCTGGAGAGACGCGCGATCGATTACAGGAGGAAGCAGAATATTGGATAGGTCGACTATCAAAATCAAATCATCCAGAGGCACTCTATATCAAGGGTCACTGGCACGCTGGAAAGGACGAGAGTAGAAAATTGATGGGATCCGAATATAAAAAGAAAAACATGAACCGAGCATTTAAGTGCTTCCAACAGGCTGCCAAGTTTGGCTCCGTGGAGGCGCATTATGAATTGGCAGAGTATTGGAAGAAAAGACTTGAATTTAAAAAGGCCATGTCAAATTATCGGTTTGCGGCATCGAAGAATCATATTCTGGCACTTTATGTAAAGTATAGCATATCATCTTTTATATGCCTTTTCACCATTTCGTAACCACCTATTTTTTTCGCGTTTCGTAGAAATTAGCAAATATTTTGATCAGAGGCTTATTGAATCAAGAAAAGAATGTTCAACAAGGTTTGGTATATTTAAAACAAGCTGCAGATACAAATGAACCTGAAAGTGCTAGATCAGCCTACGATCTTGGCTGTATTTATGCAAATGATCTTGAAAGTATCGGCTTGGAAGAGTAACGTATTTTGTATTTGTTTGAAATGATTATAAAATATTTATCAAATTTCTATAGTACCTCTATCATCACTGCCTATGTAACTGACATATCAAATAAGAATTTCCCAAAGGCCATTCATTATCTCTCCAAAGCTGATGAATTAGGATTACCCATAGCAGCGTATCGCCTTGGTTTAGCACATGAAAGGGGATGGTTTGGTTTCCAGCCAAATAAATGGGAGGCCTACAAGTACTATGCAAAGGCAGCTGAGAAGAAAAATGAGTATGCCATGCTGGAACTTTCAAAACTGTATAGGGAAGGTATACCTGGGTACCTGCAACCCAATGCTCTCATGGCTTATAAATGGTGTGAGAGAGCAACTGAAAATGGGAATGAAATAGCCGAATTTACACTAGGGTAAGAACATTAAAAAAAAAGTAATACAACTTTAATTCAATATTCCTCTTGTTTTTCTTTAGAATATATCATGAACAAGGCATTGGTGTACATCCTGATTACGCTATCGCATTAGAATGGTTTAGTAGATCAGCTTCCAAAGGCTATGGTCCGGCAGAAGATAAACTCAATGCTCCTACCAATAAACGAAAGAGTATCTCCAATTTTGAAAACAAGTATAAAAGATCAAATAAGCGATATTATGATGAAAGTGTACGCATCGCTGAGAAGAGTAGAAGAGCAACTGTCGAACAGACGTGTCAAATGATGTAAAAAAAGAAAAAAAAACCTCCCATCACCTCTACTTTTACTATATTTATTATATCCTATTACTTACCATCAATTCTTATTATCTAATAAATATCAATGTATTATTTTATCGTATCTGATCAGGTTTAATACAGTCTTGTGATCCATTGTATTTCCCATTCTTTTTGATAAGAGAAAGTGCAAACACTTTTGTTGAGGATTGTTCTTTCCAAAGACAGTTATATACATCTATTGGCGGCTTTATTGTCACCCGATGGTTTAAATATCTGTATCCTCTTATTTAAGAAACATCGAAAAGTCATAATATTTATTCCTCCATCACCTTCAATAACAGACATCATTAGGGCATTGCTATAGACTCATCCTAATATATGTGTATAGCCCATCTCAGGTAATACTACATACTAGACAATTCCAAATTTGAGAGAAACATTTGTAAATATCGTCATAAAATATGTATCAATATGAAGTAACTGTTTTATTCTATAAAAAAAAATGAATTATACTATTCCAGTGTATATATGTATATTCTCAGGATTGATGTCCAGCAATCAATTATTGAGGAACGTGAGAGAATAAGTAAGAGATGGATTCACCGTTGTGGGTTCTATTGAAATCAATAAAGTTAACACACAATGGCATGAAGATACTTTCGCTTCTATTTTCATTACCTTCTAATGGCTTCTGCGATGGTGGCTGAGATGTCAATGATATCCAACTTTGGACAAAGGGCCTATAATGAAGTTAGCATTTACCATATAATAGCCATTGTATATGGAAGTCTTACCAATTTATCATCTGCAGGAATGGTATTTGTAATGACCATTCTTTCAATAACAGAGTTATTGATAATCTCAATGGCCTTTCCAGACAAAACACCGTGAGCCACAATAGCGTATACCTTTTCTGCACCATTCTCCAGCAATGTCTTTGCGGCCAAACCCAAAGTACCGCATGTATCGGCTATATCGTCAACTAAAATGGCAACCTTTCCTTGTACATCGCCAACAAGTACCATGCGAGATACTTCATTTGCCTTTTTACGCTCCTTGTGAATCAATGCGAAATCCAAATTTAAATGATCAGCAATAGAAGTAGCACTAATGAAAAAAGAGTGGTATAAATATTACATAAAACATAAAAACACTCCCCCCAGTAACTCGTATTCTAATCTTACTTACCGTTTTGCACCACCAGCATCGGGAGATACAATCATTGCATTTGCCCAGTTGGGAATCTTTGTGCGAATATATTGAATAGTGGAGGGCTCGCAGTAGAGATTATCTACAGGTATATTGAAGAAACCCTGGATTTGAGAAGCATGCAAATCCATGGTGATGACATGGTCTGCACCTGCCACTGTGATCATATTGGCTGTCAAGCGAGCAGTAATGGGTGCACGGCTCTTATCCTTCTTATCCTGACGTGCGTAAGGGAAACAGGGGATGACAGCAGTGATACGACGAGCAGAAGCTGTCTTGCAGGCATTGATCATGATCAAAAGCTCCATGAGGTTGTCATTGATCTCGCCACAGCCTGACTGGATAATGTAGACATCCTCATCACGCACTGATTCACCAATAGTGACAGAGGTCTCTTGGTTGGAGAACTTGATAACAGTGGCCTTTGCCAATTTGAGCCCGAGTTGCTTGACAACAAGCTCGGCAAGGGCAGGGGAGGCGTTTCCGGTAAAGATTTTGATAGCGTTATCGACAGACATATTAGTGTGGAGAGGATATCTTTGCTTTATTAATTATATGTACGAAGAGAGGGGAGATAGAGATAAATGCATAAAGGATATGGACAAGAAGAGAAAGAGAGAGAGAAAAAAGAGGTTACAAGAAAAAAAAAAAAAAAAATAGATGAACAAAGTCCGATGAAAAAGATATGACTCTTCCCAACGATCTATATTTTCTACAGAGTTTGAAACTAAAAAAGTTTGTATTTTTTTAACTCAATTCTATATTTTACACACCATTAATAAAAACAAGTTGCTTTACACTTGTCAACAAAAAGACAAAGCCTTAATGTTATGGACGTGTTTATTTTACTTTCAAAAACAAATAATTATCTTTTTTTTTGTTCGTTTCTATGGCAGTTCAACTCCCGGAGCATCGGTCACTTGGGTGTATTTCGATTCCAGGCACATTTTCACATGAAATTGACGGGGAGGTGCTTAAAATGAAAATGAAATGCTTTTAAGCCACTGAAAATAAATAGGTTTTTTCATTTATTTATAACAGGCTTAGTCAATTAAATGAAATATATATTCAACAAAAAAATAGATATAAATGTACATATTTATATATTTATAAGATATAAGATTAAACAAAATGCACATGCAACTGCTGGAAAATGGACTTTAAAGTATACGAAACACTTTATTACTTTCTTTCCATACAAAAAATAAAGTTGTTTTCGTACAACAAATCAACAGTGCGTTAGTGCATTACCTAAGCCACTAGTAAAGTGTAGTATTATCGAAGGCTCATTGGGAATGATAAATCATAGACTTTGGATCACTCATCATTCAAAAAAATGGTTAATGTTATTAAATGAAAGTGTATGGATTACTTGGACGCGCCAGAGTGATTTAATTTGGTTGGCTGGCATAAAGTAAAGACTGACATGGATTAGCGTAAAAAAGGCACAGGAGGCTTATTTTTGTACTATCTGTGCTATTCGTTTTCTTTAAGATATCTTTAAATACGCTAAGTTTTTCACTAACGAATTGCATATATTAAAGTGAATTCTAGTGACTAAAAAAAAACCATTGCTTAATATAAAAGCGGTAATTAACGTAAAGTAGTTACTCTGGATTCATGCGGCACATATTAAGACTTGATCACTCGTTATATACTCAATAGATACTATCTTCATTCGATATCGTTGCATGCACTACACTTTTCACTACAAATTAAATTAGAGTGATGTCAATGTAATATGCAATCCCAATTTTTTTCAAAAAAGGATTGTGGTTTTATATCACTTGTTACATAATTGTTATATAATTGCTTTCATTTCAAATAATGCTAATGGTATATTGGGATATTGTCAACCTCATACATTTATGATTTTAATACGGCGTCATTGATTGATATAGAGAATGAGCGCACTCCTTATAGTATACTGTTGTTATACAAAAAAGGTACGCATATCTAATAATATTAGGGAGGTGGGCGATTCTTTGATTGTTTTATGCAGCGTGACTTATTTTCTCACTCGTTTATCAGAATAATGAAAATACGG
>VCJM01000604.1:21058-31854 GCA_024139495.1 Backusella sp. ASU-2019c | reverse complement strand
CCTTTTTTTTTTTTTTTTTTTTTTTGGCTTTTTTTGATTTATTTTTTTTACGTTCTTTCACTCAGAAATAGTAAAATATGGATCGGAAACACATTGGAGAGTCACCAAAGATGATTGGGTTGCTCATTTTATTGCTGGATTTTTGGATATGCTACTCCACGTTAATATCGTCCCGTTCTACGGCCTTCAAACTTTTCTCGGTTATTGCCGTTACCATGTTCCCATTTGGTGGTCTCGTTCTCTATATACCAATGTCCTTTCTTATCAAATAGCATTATCTCCTTTTTTTTAAAAAAAAAATGAAAACGAAAAAAAAAAAGCACCTATATCATCATATTTTGAATCCTTCTTTCTCATTTGTATGTATGTTACAAGCTCGTGAGAGTCTGTACTACTTTGAAACTGTATAAACAAAAACAAATTCGCATAAAAACACCTTTTTTTTTTCTTTTTTGCTCAAAATGATCTCACAAGCTGTGGATTGCCCAGCATGGTTGGAGAATTGAAGATGTGACTCCAAAAAAAAAGAGAATCAAATACTAAAACTGCTGTTTTATTTGTTTATGTTTTTCAAGTTTGTAAAAGTATCCTCAGTGAGTGAGAGAATAATGAAGAAAAAAAAAGTGCGAAAAGGTATGTAATACATACTCACTAGTTATATTAGGCCTAGTTTCTCCTAATTATTCGTAGAAAACTGAGCAATATTCAAAGCTTTAAACGCGTTTGGTCTTCCTTCAAGCTTTTGAAAGTAGCTTTTTAATTCAGTTCTATGATTTTTGTACATGTGGTTTGTTTTATTAGTATCCAGAAAAAAAAACGTCCCACCTCCCCCCATCATAGTTTTCCTTTTTTGTCGTTTAATGACCCCAAGTCTCTAAAGTGCTTATATTTTGACCAATACTACCTGTCAATATAGCTTACCATTTAGAAACTACAAGCACCACTGTACAAGTGAGTATACATATGAGCATGATAATAAAAACAAAATTGATATATATTTGGCTTGTTTATTAACTATGATATCATTAAAGGTAATATTATTTTCATGGCATTTAATCAAATGCTTTTGTTAATTAATAGTAAGGCTAATATTTATAAGGATGATAAGACTCCAAATACGATTACAGATAGTGAATACCAATAATACAACTACTTTCTTCTTTCGAGAAGCTGTATGGTTCCATTAGGAAGTAATTCTCCAATATATTTTACAGAAAACCATCCATCTGGATCGACTGAGTCATAGGATCTTTTCATATCATTCCAATAACCAGCAAAGATATTGTTTCCTCGTACAAAAATTTCTCCTCTTGGATTGGGATAATCTTCAGCTGTGTATGATTTATCGACATCAATGAGTTTTAGTTCTATCGAAGCAAGAGGTGAACCAACGGAGCGCTCATCCATTAAATAATCAAAGAAAGAACAGGTGGATACGGTACCGCAAGTTTCAAGAGAGCCAAATGTTTTAATAAATTGGCAACCTAAAACAGACCTATAAAATAACCCCAAGTTTGACTTTGGTTCATCATCTAAATAATAAGATATATTTTTAAGAAATACAACGCACATGTTGGTTTGATGCCACGTTTACCATCATCAGAAAAAACTATGCGTACGCTCCCTCCAAACATGCGATGCTTGACATCCCTGAAAACAAGCATATCATAAATGCAGTCGGACACTAGTTTTCCTTGTTCAAAGTACTTTTGTTTTCGGTCCATTCCACGTTGAAATAGAAATGAATTTCCATATGTACTCTCTATTATTTTTTTCACTTGATTTAAAAAAGGCGCTCCACTAAAAGAGACATCAATACCTTTGTTTGGATATGTTTATTTGTCTTCTTTGTTATTACCTGGCATATATAGTTGGAGTGGCTCTTTTTATAGTCGAGAGAATAGATGTAATATCCAAGTCATAGTTGTCCGGTAACACTTTGTTTTCAAAAGCAATAGAACCACCCACATGACAGATCAGAGCCTCCAAAACGTAGCCCAATATGTTACCTATTTCAGATAATGATAGAGTTAATACATGTAATGGATGTGTTACTTGAAGTAGTCGATCTTACTGATTGTAAAGCTATGCATAAGCCGATCTTTAGATCTGGGTTTTTGATTCAGCGGAGGCTGTACCAAATATGATGCTACATCATTAGTGGTTTTAATATTAGAGTAATAATAATGTGACACCATCCACTATATACGGATTACATACAAATGGCAGCTACTATGTTCTATGATTTAAAAAATGATTATTGTTATTTAGTTCCTGGTACGCTTCTTCCTTGATTTTTCTTACCTTATGACTTAAAACAATACCGGGGTTTTCATCAATCTCGGTCTGTAAAAAGAAACATATACTCAAATCGTTAAAATACAAGCATTCAGATGAATTAACGAGACCTGTCTCTAGTTTATCAATTATATACTCTACCTGATTTTTAAGATTGCTACTATAGTAGATACTAGCAATTGCATTTGGAGCTGTAAATTAATGTGTTGTTTTAGTATGTAAAAAGCACATTGTCGTTATTTCATTAAAAAACTTACTTATTTCAAGACTTTCCATGCTGCCTTCTTCACCATGAACCGCAACATACTCCAAAGAAAATATACCAATGTTATTAACTGTGTATGCCTCAATGTCTCCGATTACAACAATAAACTTCACTGTAGTTTCATTAATAAATGATAAAACAGATTCTAAATGACTTTCGTCGATCACCAACACCTTAAGTGATGTACTACGAAGCACATGAATAACGTGTGATATGGTGGCCTGAGCAGCAATTGGTACAGTCACGAGACCGCCATAATGGCATGCTGACATTGCCAATATATAGATTAAATTAAACAATCAAATTAATACCATACTACGTGTACATCTATGCTCAACTGAAGCTTTAAACTAACCAATTTCAGTCATAAAAGAATCTAAGTCAATTCAATTCCAATGCAGTAAAATGGTTAGTAAGTACTTAACGATGTCTGATATAAAAATTACCGGGTGAAGTTGATGCATAAATTCCAACAAATGAGTCCTCTCTTCCAGAACATGGTATCAGTTGAAAAACTTGAATTAATCCGGTCAAGATATTTTGAACACGATCAAAGGCATCACCTAATTATTGTAAACAATAAGTATTATTCGCTGAACTGGACAAATGCAACTAGAATGTTCTTACCGTACGTATTCTACAAAGGCGCATTTTAGCATGAAAGTATGCATTAGTTATTCAATACTAGTTTAAAACTTGTCATTTTTTTTTCGATTTACCCAGAATAACTTATTATCCTTTTCTTCTCCTAGAAACGTATTACTCTTGTGCTTGTTAAAAGTGACTTCATAAAATTCTCGTAAGGTCGGAGCGGTGCCTGTCGGACCATTCGGATACAGCTTAGATCTTAAAGTTGCGCTTTCTCCTGGATGTCGTAACTGAGAAACTTCAGATTGTGAATTTAAAATAAGAGGATGAACATCAGGGTAATTTCCATTCTTGACAGCAATCATGGATGCTGCACCAAATATACTTGCTAAAAGCGTATAGCTGAGACTGTCGATCTCGAAAGGCATTTGAAATTATGCTTTTTATTATAATAGGATAGTTAAAATAAGGAAGAAAAAACAAATAAATACGCAATGGCTTCCAAAAGCAAAAAGGCTTTTCAGCACTGTTATACACACACGTGATGAGGCGTTGTTTTTATGTGCAATTTCAGGATTGCAAGGCTTTCAAGTTAATGTCCTGTTATTTACTCTGGCAGAAACGTAGTTCCTCATATAGTCATTATCCTAATTCTTCTGCCTTGTAAACCCAGATGGTTTTGGAGACCATTTATCAGGTGTAACCAAATATGTGAGTATTTATGCTTAAATTGAGACCATTTGGATTGCAGTGTGTAGTGTATAAAACAACATCAAAGAGTTTGGCCAAGTTGGTGTAAATACATATGGCGTGAATGTATAAGTTTACTTGGTGTTATCTACCGAGAATGTAGAAATTTACTGGGTAGATGTTGTCCGGTCTTTGTATATTCCATGTTTCGGCATTACTGAATATCCTATTTTTCTTGATTTGTCCTAGACAAAGTAGTTAGTTTAGTAGCCAACTCTTGATGGCTTTCGATCACAAAATAATGGCTCGGATAAACAATTATCTCGAAAGATCACACTAATTTTGTTGCATCCCACGTTATGATGAACCCAGTATTTTTTTTTTGATTGGAAAAATCCCTAATCTTTCTCGTATTTTGTATTTTTGAGAGAATAATTGGGTTGACTATAGCATTTGTTCTTCTCATTTTTTTTTTTGTCAACGAGTTGGTTTTCCATAGTGGAGTAGAAAACAAGTCTATTTTTTTACCCACTCATTTGTTTTATGAAACACAATTCGAGAGTACCTCTATTTATTTATTTTTGTTTCCGCTGTGGGAGTTTTTAATTATTATTACAAACTGGCCTTTGATTCTGATCTCCAACTTGTTTGATTTTTATTAATGATTTATATCACATAGATACATGATATAGCATGCATATTTTGAGTATTATATTCCCTTATATTAGTATATCTCGCTGCAATAAGACAATTTTAACAACATTTTATAAGTGTTTGTGCACACATCAATATTTTGATCTAGAAGTATATAGAGTTCACCGTTTACGACACAGAATAATGGTGGGAACTTTAATCTAAAAAACTGATTTAATAAAATTCCAGTTTTAGAATGAAAATCATATACCTTAATGTTAAAAACCAATAGGAAGTGATTATTATAGATGCTATTTCTTTGTGTATAACAATGCGTGAAACATGACTAAAGTATATCTGTTTTCGTTACCATTTAGAGAGGAATATCTTGGTCCCTGTTTTCTGAATCAAAAAAATTTGCGAGCCTCGAGTAAAATTGCAGAACTTAAAGATATTTTTTTTCATCTTTTTTAGAACTAATCTTACTTACATTTGGTTATATTATTTTTATCTCCATTGTTTGGTTGTTTGTTTCAATCCAGCACAAAAACTTCGTTGAGAGGTGGTAGTGAAAAATTGGCAGCAAATTAAGTTGTAACTTTAAAACCCCAAGCACCAATTTAAATAATAGGCATAATGAGAAAATAAACCCTGTTCCATTTCAAAGATAGAATCTATATTTAGTTTGTACCATAGCACTATAGACAAACTCTTCTAATACCCAAACGCTGCCAAATCATGATTCATCATTTAAATTAATCATTAAAGATCATTAATTCTGATAGTAATTATATATATAATAAATTGAGCATGTCTTAAAATCCATATCAAAAACCTTAAAAGCACAAAGCAGCATTGTAATGAAAAATAGGAGAGGGAAAAGGGAAGATGGTCACCAAAGTGCTTGTCTCGGGGAATTTTTTCCCTAAAGAATCCTGAGTTCCAAAATGATCAACAATAAAACGATTATTAACACATAAACATTTCTCCAACAAGCTTATTTTACATCTACCACTAATACATATATTCGATGAACAGAAAAATAAGTTTTTTAAAAAGAGATTACAATAATATATTTGCGTACTATGATCAATAGAATCTGCATTCTTATCTATAATCTTTCAATTTTTCTAGCATTTTCATGTTACATGCAATGATAAGCTTAAAAAGGCAACACTCTGTCAATCTACTTTATGGGATTTTTTTTGTTAAGAGTAGATAGATATTGCTAATCAAACCGAGTGATAATTTATCAAAAAAAAAGCATTAACGGTACTAAATTATGTACATAAAGTTTTCCAAGGATATATTTTGAAAGCAACTATAGTTTTAATTTTCTGTTTTAATGTAGAAAATAAAAGGACTGGCATATAAAGCGTGAGAAGTTGGTTTAGTAATATCATTTCTCTGGCACCAAAGGGACAGTCTTTAATAGTATCGCATTGGTATGATGTACCTCTTGCATACTATAGATTGCAGGTATCTTGCCATTAGTTTTCGATACTGGGTAAACATAAACAGATGGATATAAAAATGCTGTTCTTGCGATCGGGGTTTTACCAATTTCCCGGTAAATGGACGAATAAAATCACAAATCAGGGACAGACCGAATGCTCTCAGCCAAATGGAAGTGGTGTACCCATCTAGCATATATCTATATATTTAGTAAAGTTTTATAAAATACTTTGATAAAAGATAAAGATGTCATATTCTATTCAGCCGTCGGAGGACTAAAGCTCGAGAAAAATCAGTATTTGGTAAGAGTTCTAATCATCTACCGGAATGTTTTCGTATTTTGTAACCCCATTCACAAAGACAGCATAGAACATCTATATGATACACATGTATTTATCTAAAGAACTTTTCTCAAGATAGCTCTATATATAGATAAACCAGTTTACCTTCCTCCGTCCGATCGGCTGCTCCCATTATGTGTGACTGAAAAAAAAAAAAAAGTATATAAAAGCCGGCACAACGAAAATAATGCCGTTTTTTTTTATCACTTTTTCTTTTCTTCACTTACTTCTAAATAATTAAAATGACTGTTAACATGAATGGACACTCTCACCCTGAACCTCACTGCCTTGGCTGCATTTTTACTCGTAGTTCCGAGGAAATTGAAACACACACTAAGGGTAAATTACCTGGTTATAACGAATCAGTTTCTGAGGTAATGTATTTAAGTATATGTATACTAACAGCAAGATATCTAATTCTCTATTTTTGTATTCTTCAGGCTTTAAAGCAAGTTAACGTACAATACGATGAAAAAATCGAAAATATTGTTTACAATTCCATCGACTCTATCAGTGACGAACTCCGTGAGATCAGTGTTGATGTAAGCATAAGTTTATCACATTATTAAAAATTTCAGCTCTAATTTTTTTTTAATTAGCTTCATGAGAACCCTGAAATCGGATTTGAAGAATTCCATGCACATGCTGTTTTAACCACCTTTTTGGAAAAAAAGGGCTTTAAGGTCACAAAAGAAGCTTTTGGTATCAAAACGGCCTTCATGGCTGAATTTAGTCAAGGAGAAGGTAAAAGAGTGGGTGTTTGCTCAGAATATGATGCCCTTCCTGGTCTTGGACAAGGTTGTGGTCACAACTTGATTGCCATCAGTGGATTGGCTACTGCAGTTGCCATTAAAACCGTCTTGGAAAGCGGAAAGGCAAACGGAAAGGTTGTTCTTTTTGGTACTCCATCTGAAGGTAACTATTCTTTACAATTTCTGTTGAGGAACAGTCAATCTAATTCTAAACATAGAAAATACCACTGGTAAGCTTTTGATGCTTGAAAAGCGTGCTTTCCAAGATAATGTTGACGTTTGTCTCATGGTGCATCCTGCCGCTATTCACGCTCAATACGCTGCAATTATTGCTGTCCATAACATCGAAGTTGAATTCTTTGGAACGCAAAGTCATGCTGGCGCCGCACCATGGGTAAGTAGATGGATAAATATATAGGCAAAATAAATAAAATGCTAATAGTGTTGAATATATACATAGGCTGGTGTTAACGCCTTAGATGCTGCTGTTCAAACTTGGAACAATGTCAGTATGATGAGACAACAGCTTAAACCAACTGACAGAGTTCACGGTATCATTACAAACGGTGGTCAAGCTCCCAACATTATTCCTGGTAATAAACATTAAAACAATCAAGAAAAAAAGATCAAATTACTAATCCATTTTACTTTTAGGCTATACCTCTGTAACATACTATATCCGTACACATAAAGCCAGTGACGCAGATCGTGTTATTAAAAAGCTCGAGGGATGTATCAAGGCTGCTGCTTTGGCAACTGGATGTGAGGTTAAGTACAAATGGCGTGAAGTTGGTATCACCAAAGACGTTATACACAACAACGGAATGGCCGATGTTTATGCAAGTGCTATGCAGAAGTTTGGTGTTGAATTCCCTCCTAAAGTGTTACAGGAGATCGCAGCAGGCGGGAGCACGGATTTTGGTAATGTCAGCTATGAAATGCCTTGTATTCATCCCATGTTTGGTATCCACACCAATGCCGCCAATCACACAGTGGAGTTTACTGCCGCCGCTAAAACTGACGATGCCCACAAAGACACTATCATGGCTTCAAAGGCTCTTGCTTTGACTGGAGTTGAAGTTTTGATAAACCAAAAGTTCTATGATTCAGTTCAGCTTGAATTTAAAAACTTTGTTTCACACTTGTAAAAAGAAAAAGAAAAAAAAATCACGTAAATAAACTTTTGTATGTTAATAATATCAAGTATAAATATGAAAATGGGTACAATGGAATGGGTACAATGGAATGGGGGGGGGTTTTTATAAGTATAAAAATGTTGGCAAGTTGAAATACAGAAAAATATAGAGAAATATGAAGAATGGGGAAAGATAAGTTTATAAGACCGATTACGATCAGTAGAATTTTAGCTGATCGTTCGCTTTATTTTTATCTTTTAAAATATCGATGGAAAAGAAATGGTTTCTATTACCGTTGGAGCTATAGTGAATTGACCCTGTTAAAAAAATGACATTATATTGACTTATAGCAAACCTCATTACTATTAAATATTGTGTTAAATATTGGCTACTGCAAAGAAATCGATCACATAGATATCCTTCCAAATGCATTCACAACAAGTTTTAATATATTCATATCTATAAAGGATGTATTTTGGCTCACCACCGTCGCCGACAGATAAGAGCTTATTGAGCTAGAATTAACGGAGATAATATTTTAGTAAAAATATAAAACACATATTCTTGCTTGATGTGTATACAACATCTTTCCTTTCTATCATATATACCTACATACATATACTGTTTATAATGATATTTATTAAATCATCGCATATATTTGATTATGAATGGGACCTGGTCTCTGCAGCACAATGGCAAAAGTATCCAAACGCCAACTCCTCCCACATTCAACACGTTGATGTTTTAGACAGAAGAGTCGATCCAGAAACTGGAATACTGATTACTGAAAGACTTCTTACCGTCAAACATAACGTTCCAACATTTTTTCTAAAGGTAAGCTATACAAATGGTAAAATACGTTTCCAACGCCATTGAAGTAAAAATGTTTCCTCTAATCTTCGTTTTATAAAAAACAAAACAAAATAAAAAACAGATTCTTGGTACAGGGGAAACGCAATTTGTGCGAGAAGTATCAACTATTGACCCTAAAAATAAATCTTTTGTACTAGTATCCGAAAATCTCTCACTTTGTAACTTAATGAAATGCGAGGAAGAAACTTCATATACTGTATTGCCTGGAGATCCTGAAAAGTAGGTCTAAAATATTACTGCTCTATTTATCAACTAATGACTACTTTTAGGACCCAATTCACCCAAAAAGCTACAATGACTGTACATGGGTTTCTTTCCAGATGGGAGAGTCTAATAGAAGACTTTACTGTTAAAAGATTTAATCAAAATTCACAATTTGGACGCGAAGGTGTCCTTAGTGTCTTGGAGAGATTCGTTAGCATGAAAGAGACGGTCAAACCTGGTTCCATAAATTAAATGTATATCACTTATACTCTTTACCCCCATCTAGTCATGTAACTTTGATATATACTTTTTCTAATGCATTAGACTAAGTATGTAAACTGCAACCATTGTTTATTGTTTGGATGTACCATACCATACCAAGGAATAAAAATAGATAAAACATACACGCTATTGGACCACTTTTCAAATGGAGTATTATTCATCCGAATCCGCATAAAATAACTGATGTCTTTTTCTTGTCAAAATAGTAGTTGAAGTTGACTTTTACTTATGCAATGGCATTGAACAGAAAAAGTACGAATTGGAGAAGGAAAATAGTATATAAGAGAAGATGCTTTAAAAAGTTAAATAAATAAATTGTCCAACAGGAACAAATGTTCTGTCTGGTCAATTTCATTATACATGTCATATTAGCATAATCACATTAGATTTGATATACTTCAGAATCTTATTCGCATCTTGCTGCTCAAACATATATTCTAATCGAGGGATGTCAATTGCAAGCAGAGAAATGTGTTGGTTACTCTTTTTGAATTATACAAGAGCCACACGCTTTTTTTTTCAATCTTTGATTTAAAAGTATTGTTATTTCAAGTTTTATATTGTAAAGGTACAGTTATTATTTCTTTTAACTGAAGATGTATCCAGTTCGTATACAGTTTTAACGCTTCTAATGTGAGTCAGAGCACTAGATCAAGTCTCGATTGTGATATGTGCAGATTTATATTAACGGAGTTGTCTATTTACTTCTATTATTTATTTTTGACTCATTTCCGGTCCGGATTATTTTAGTAATCTTAAATTATAGGGTGGAGTCTAAATACGGTGTAACATTACTTTTTTTCTTTTTTCAGGCTACAAAAACGGCACTTGGAGAACCTTTATTTATTTATTTTTCTTTCTCCAGAGCATATTTATTATGAATAACGAATTTGAGAACAGTCTTTTTACTTGGTCGGTGAATAAGCAACCTTCTTCACTTGGAAACGCTCCTGCTACTGATGATCATAATGCCCTCTCTGACTCTGATCTATTTCAAATGTTGTTGGGTGAAGAAGCCAAGAAAGCAATTGATCAAACACAACCAAATCAGCCTGAACCTTCTAATGAATCCAACCTCAAACCCTACACTCCTTCCAAGAAAGAGAAACCCAATCCTCATCCATATCTTCAACAAACAACAAGTCGTCTCGACTTTAGACCGATAAATGATCCTGTATCTGATTCTCAGCTAAAAGTAATGACTTCCAAGGAACGAAGACAGTTGAGAAATAAGATCTCTGCACGCAACTTTCGAAACAGAAGAAAAGGTAAAAAAAAA
>VCJM01000601.1:25299-38260 GCA_024139495.1 Backusella sp. ASU-2019c | reverse complement strand
ATTTTTTTTTTTAAAAAAAAAAAAGCAAAGCACTAAAATATCATTTTGAACATCTCGTCAAAATATATTTTTTTATACACACTACAAAGTATGATAACCCATGCCTTTCCTTTTTCTTCTTGAAACTTTATCTGACACATGAAAAGGAACGTTATTAAATCCCCACTTCTCATTCGCAACATGTCATAATCAAAGCCCCGCTCTTTTTTTTTTACCACCCAGCATTGTTTCGTATTCTCCCTGCCATTGAGAATTCTCGACCAATTCCCCTGATGGTTGATCACGAAATTTCTTACTTGCTATGACGCCACTTTATTCCCAGCTCTATTCAAAAATATAATGCTGAGTCTAATTCATATTAACAATTGTAAGAGATCATGTCATGCTTCTTGTGTCTTATAATAGTAATTGACCCATATATAATGGGCACTTTAGAGTAAAGGAATTCACTTGGCTCGAGGAGGGAAAGTGGGTATTCCTTTGTTATATTATTCAGCTTTTGTCATCCCGAGATGTCTGACTTGGTATTGTACTTTGATCGAAGAGTGACAAGACCATTCGTCCAAGAGCACAGCTTGAGAACTTGTCGTTAGTATATGGCCCAACGTTGACACTTGAACGTGTGTTTTGATTTACAAAATTCTGTCCTATTACATGTTTCTACATTTACTATGTTTATACCATATATACTCTCCATCATTGCCATGGTTGTATTCTCGCTATTTTAGTTATTTAAAAGGTCCAGCGAAATATGACAATTTCTATGGTATAGCGTATATATATATTAGTATCTTGTGAAGTATACAAGTCAACTTTACGAAACGACCATAGTTTATATATCATATTTATTTATTTATTTGGAATGAATATTTTTACTACATGGTTGTTCATCATACCATAATACATTGGGTGTATAAAAGGGTAAAAGGCAGAGGTAATGATGATATTGGACAATAATTATAATGTACTTCACAGTAAAGGAAAGAGAGAAATGCGTTGGGAGTAATAATAATGAAGCAGAGTTATTATGTAAAGTCACGGAAATGGGCGAAACGGCATGTTTGCTCGATACAATTCAAGCCAGAAGCCTCTGCAGGACATATCGGGGCTTGAGTTACATTATTTGCTTGACTAGGCCCCGCATCGTGATATTCAGTATGCACGCCCAATGTTAGATAAAGTGGTTTGTAGTGCGATAGATACTATATAACAACTATAAGTTTTATGCTATATATATCTCTTATAACTAGTTTACCTTCTTTTCAGTTTTGTTATTATTAAAACTAGGCATTACGTTCCTCGCAGTATTGTTATTGATAGAGGTAGGCATTACGTTCCTCGCAGTATTGTTATTAGTAGAACCAGGCATTACTCTCCTGTCAGTATTGTTATTGGTAGAACTAGACATTACGTTCCTCGCAGTATTGTTATTGATAGAGCTAGGCATTGCGTTCCTCTCAGTATTGCTATTACTAAAACTAGGCATTACGTTCCTCGCAGTATTGTTATTAATGGAACCAGACATTACTCTCCTGTCAGTATTGTTATTGATAGAACTAGACATTGCGTTCCTCTCAGTATTGTTATTAGTAAAACTAGGTATTACGTTCCTCTCAGGATTGTTATTAGTAAGACTAGTGATAAATGGCCTGACTAGAGTAGGCTGGATACGTCTTTGAGGAGTTATAATAGTAGGAGGTTGCGGCGACATAACTGGCATAGACCTACTTTCATGATCTCTACGTACATCTGGTGGTGGGGGTGCTGCGGATCTCTTTCGGAACTATTATCAATAAATATCATTATTTAATACCATTGTTGTTTGTTGCCAATTCCATAATTTCACCATCATCCTCTTTCTAGATACCTTTAGTATGTCTCTTCTTGCGGGATACTCGCGATATGAGCCACTATCGTCATTTTCGTCACTGGATTCCCCTTGTAATAAAGTCTGGCGCAATTGTGGAAGTCGGTTTATATTGGCGTGTCGGACTTGCGTTTCCTGACTGACGTATTCGCGAGGTTGTCCAGCAATTGAAAGTATATGTGATCTTATAGGTTCGTGCTGTTCTCTTCTTGCCCTTGCCTCCGTCATTCTCTCACTTCTCGTTGTCATGTGATGATGGCTTGTACGGTGATGTTGATGATGATGTTTATCATGATGGTATTTATCTTTGGCGGGTCGTCGATGAATGGGAAGGTTCTTTAGTTTCCCGCTTGCTTCCAAGAACAATTGCTTATAGAATTCAAGTTTGTTTTTAGTAATTTCAAGTTCGGACGCACCCATTGTTGGAGAACTTGGAGCAGTGTCGTATCCATCGTCTTCCTCATCGCTGGAATCCGACACGACTATTGGCTCATTGACTGTAATATGCGACTCAGGTAGAGGAACGAACGCAGGCGTTTGAGGTGGTTGATTTGACTGCGGTGCTGATGTTGATGTCGATGCCGATGCCGATGTCGACGCTGCTCTCTCAATGGGTACGAGATTTGGGTTGACTTTATAAAACAATTTAAAAATATGTTCAGGTATGCGAACGGTATTGATGTCAAGAATTCCAAACTTTATAAAAGATAAGAATGAATGATTCGTTGTTATTATTAGTTAAGAATGATAAACTGATTGAACAGTTGACAAAAACAAAAGAAGAGTATATATATATATATATTACCTGGTTTGCAATAGTTTGAAGCTCCTGATATTCACGGCTCTGAATATTAACCATTTTAAACGAGGAAGAACAAAGCAGAAAAATTAAAGGGCGTTTGCTTTTAAAAAATGACAACAATCTGGGCTTAAAATGGTCGACTGTCCAGAATGACTTGCTTTTTTCTTTGGCTCAAATCAACATCATTTGGAAGTGGGAAGATACGAAAAACAAGAGTTTTATATTTATTATTCAAAGTGTTTATATTAAAAGGAAATGACTATTTATAATAAGAGTCACCAAGTGATGGAAGTAATAAGGATACCTTCACTGATATAGATTTCGACATCATGCTATCCCAGTAACTCAACAACAACAATACTTGTTATTTCTCGTGGAACGAATAGGCTTTCTGTTTTTACACTTTGCACCTTCGGGCCAGAATTGAACAATGCAGATTTTAGTTGCCTTGGATCCAGAACTTATTATCTAAAAGGCTCTTTCAGGTTGATGTTAATAAATGAAAAATATAATAACTTTGATTACTAACTTCTCCACATTTTTTTCAGTGCTAAGTGGTGATATATTTTTAAAAGTGATAAAAACAAGTCTAGATTCTAACGGTCAGTGTTGGAATAGTCAATAAAAAAGAGGAGGATGAGGGTGTTTTCATCAGTTTATTATACAATAAATCTTGTCCTGTCTTTATTTCTGGTGATGGAAACAATAAGATTATATAAGCAACCCATTCCATCTGTAATATAGAATTGTTTCATACATGTTTGTGACATGTCACGAGCCAAACTAGTGAGTTTCTATTTATAATAGTAATGATAAAATAATTATCGAATAGAGTTATTGGGAAGAATTTGCTTTTTATCGTTATTATAAGCAAAGACAGATATAAACAGTTCATTTATATAATGAATCTATACCTGTATACATATATTTAAAGGGAGCGACATGGCGTAAATGTGTTTATGTTGCATTAGATCGGGCCAAATTGGGATTGATTCATTGGCTGACGATTGCATGCTGTGCAATTGACATTTTTAAGCCCAGATATAAAAGCAAGGTAAAAAAAAAATGCAGTTATTTTCACAGACATGTCTTTTCTTCGAGAATCATACATATTCAGCCCAATACGGTACTTTGGGCATTTATTTCAGAATGTACCATCAAAAAGAAAACAACAGCTGGCTGTAATAGGCATCGCGACCGCTCTTATCTATTACAAGCTAGACAAGGCCTTAAAACCACCTAAAGAACTCCAACACATTCGTTACTTTGGATATATTCAGCTCTTGTTATCTATCTTAAGAGGTGAAACGTATGTGGACCGTGCTTTACGTACAAGCATACCCGAGATAAACTCAAATGAGAACAAAGGAATTTATCTTGTAAGATAGAGCAATACGACTTGTACACCTTTTTGATTTTATAACCAAGACATTTTCTTTTTCTCTCAGAAACCTGGAAAATCACGCTGGCTAGTCCATATCTCTGATCCTGAAGCTGTAAAACAGGTTCTCCTTCGACAAGGTATATACGTGTGATAAAATAAAAAAGAACAAGCCTATAAATAGCTAATATATATAAATATAGAGTTTTATCCAAAAGCAATTGTTTTCAAGCCCAAAGAAGGCACATTCATTTACAAGTTTTTAGGTGGACCCAACATTCTACTTTTAAATGGTGAAAGATGGAAGGCACATAGACAGGTAGCCAATCCTGCCTTTGCCCGCTCGCTCCCGGTCAAGCTTTTTGGAAAAGTGACATTAAGCCTGTTTGAAAAGATGGATAAATTGGATCACGAACCGATAGACTGGTCGAATCTAACACGTGCCTGGGCTTTGGATACGCTTGGAATGGCAAGTCTTGGTATGGATATTTCCTATCTTTTATATATATGTATATGCTAATAGTGTAACCCTTTTGCTTTAGATTTCGAATTTGGAGCAACAAAAGATGAGAATAGCGAATGGGTACAGATATACAGACGAGTCGATGCAGCATTACAAAATCCCTTGTATTTCTTTTTCCCCAGTCTGGACTCAAAGTATCTGTGGATGTTTCCCCAAAGACAAAAAGAACATGCCTTTCTGGATAAGTTTATTGCCATGCTTGATGATCTTATTGAAAAACGACGCAATGGTATAAAAATGGGTCAGAAATACAATCCATTTTTAGATGATAATGAAAAGGATCTGCTCACACTAATGCTTGAATCCGAAATGGAAGGAAATGGAAAAATGACAAATGAGGAATTAAGGGTAAAGAGAAAAAGAACAGAAAAGAAAAAATATATATCTAATAGATATATATGCTGGTTACATTAGAGTAACATCTGCCTATTCTTCATGGCTGGACACGATTCAACTGCAAACAGCGTTTCTAGCATTGTTTATTATCTATCAAAACATCAGGTAGGGTGTCTTTTTCCAAAAAAAAAGTTGATTGAGTTCCTTTTTCTTATTCATGTTGCCACATTGTACTTTTTTGCAATAGGATGTTCAACAACGAGCAAGAGAGGAAATACTTGAAATATTGGGAGACGATAATGTGGATGTTATGCCCACCATGGAGCAGTGTAAAGCCATGGAATATGTAAACCAGGTCATCAAAGAGGTATTATAATTCTTTGTTTTTCATATTATACTTGTACATTGCTAAGCAAGCAACATAGACCTTACGTATTGATGGCCCTGTTCCTGAAGTACTTCCTCGTGAAGCTGCTGAAAATACAGAACTTGCAGGCAAATTCATACCAAAGGGAACTTATGTAGTCGTAAACTCGTATGATATTCACCACTCAAACAAGATATGGGAAAACCCTTATCAGTTTGATCCTGATCGTATGGCAAAAGACGATACCAGTGGAATGAAATGGACCCCTTTTGGGAACGGTACAAGACAATGTATAGGAATGAACTTTAGTTTATATCAACAGCGTGTTTTGATAGCAATGCTACGTAAGTTATACATATATAGTTTGACAACATTATTTTTATGCCCTACGTTTTCTCATATATAATGGTTAGTGAAAAGATATACATTTACTTTACCTGAGGACTCTATTCACAAGGATAAGCTTATTTTGAACGGTATTGGTATCCTTGGACCTCGTAACCTGAACATCATATTTAAAAAGAGATATTGATTTATACTATGTATAATCTTTATTTTTATACTATGTCATACTTATGTTTTAAATAAAAAAAATACAGTAGCATTAAACAGCTCAATTAGTCTTTACACGGTGCAATTAGTCATACCTTTAAAATAATATGTTCACATGTACTTGAACATTTCAAATCAAGTATATGATAATACGTAATACGTGTAATGACTACCCATTTTTGATAGATACTAGCGAATGGCTTTAAATTCAAATAATAAAAATATATCCTAAAATAAAGAAGAACTATGGTAAATAGGCTTATTTGGTTTTGATGATTTCTAAATTAAATTAGTAACTTTCTATTCTGATACATATTTCCCCCCGCCTTCAATTAATAATAATAATATTAAAAGCACAGCTCTCCGAAAGTACGGCTGGAATCTATGTAGTATATCAGTGACAACAAGAATAGACTCTATTTTACAATTCTAAAAATATGAAATGACAACAACCCCTTTTTAGTTAGCTCCCTCTGTTAGTCATTGGATCCAATTGGTAGTGAAAGTACAGATCCCATATAAATATTTGTGTTCTTGTTAAAGAGAGAGGTATTCGAATTTATACAACCGAATAGTAATAATTATTTGTCAATCCATCGTTTTCTTTTTGTTAATATTTAGTAAAGCTCAGGGCTCGTTCTACTGGAATGTTCGAATGATTTAATTACTTTCTCGGTTGATTTAAGCTATTTTGGAGAATGAAAGCGTGGTCATTTATAAAAAGAGTGTTTTTTTTTTTATATTGGGATGATTCAAAATAATCACTATTGTCAATAAAAATATTAACAATCAAATGAAATGTATAGCTATTATGCTTGAATGCTTTTTTTTTTTATTGTTATTGTTACTACTACTTGCTATGAGAACTGCTACAACAAAACTCTTTTTTTTTTTCGCAAAATAAATATATAAACTATTCTGTCTGAACCAGAATATGTTCCTGATTGGGTTTCCAAGCATTTTCTAATACAAGTAACTCATTGGCATATTCAGGGCTGGGCAACGAAGTGGATTGCCAGTCTGTCTCCATAAAACTACTAATTCTACCATGGACTCTGCCTTCAATCTTCATTAGTTCTGAAATAAATCCAATGTTCGGTGACATGTTGGGTCTAGCCTTGATAACATGACGATAGGCGCGCTTGAGTGTCCAGAGCTCGGAAGTAACGAGATAGGCAAGGATAGCAGTGATGGAGCGTGATTTGCCTGCTTTACAATGGACATATGTTGGTTCATGATGCTTCTTTGCTTCCTCTAAATAGTTGAACAAAAGTGTTAATTATATGTCAAGTATCCACAATTATGTAAATACATTACCAATAAACTGAACAGCCTCCATCATAACAAGTTCAATATTCTTCATTTCAACAGTATCTCTTGCTGATATCTTTCGATAAACCATACGTTCCTTTAACCCTTCAACGTCGTCATTGCACTCCTCTGCCATATTGAGTATGCGTTTAATCTTACGGTCGTCCAATTGATTCGCCTGCTCAACAGTCTCCACCTCAGGACCCACATATAAAAACCCAGGAATGATTTCCGAAATGACAAAGCCAAACTCAGTCTCCGTACGAGGCGATGCGTCTGTCATGAGCGCCACTGCCTCATCATCCTCCGACACTTGGTTGAGAGCCACTGCAGGCGGAGTGATTTCCTCAGACTTTTTGACTTGCTGGGATCTTCGCTTTGCTCTTCGCGCCAGCGCGTTGGCATTGTTCACTCGG
Organism: Backusella sp. ASU-2019c; assembly: GCA_024139495.1. Taxonomy (NCBI): domain Eukaryota; kingdom Fungi; phylum Mucoromycota; class Mucoromycetes; order Mucorales; family Backusellaceae; genus Backusella; species Backusella sp. ASU-2019c. The sequence continues at coordinate 30,705 of VCJM01000601.1, read as the reverse complement.
GCCGCCTGCGTGTCGAGACTGAATAGACTGGTACGTCTGTGAAGATCGTTTTTAGATTCGCCAATGGTATAGCTGACGGAGCGTCTTGGTATATTGAGTAATGTTGGGTTATTTTGAACAATGCCTGCATTGCTGCTGTTGCTTGGTGGCTCGGTGGACTCTAACCAGTCTTCTTCTTCAAAGGCTTGGAAACCGTCTTTGAGGTAGTAGATGAGTCCGCTATCACCAATAAACCGTTCCATGACGTGAACCAAAGTCCACGCTTGGGTAGTCAGGTCATCTTCTGCCATGTCGTCATCATAAATCACCCAAATGTTGCTGTTATTATGATTATGATGAGTGTTATTTTGTTGCTGTTGTTGCATTGATAATCTATTGTTTTTCTTTTGCTCAGCCAAAGCAGCTTTTTGTTCAAGAATAGATGATGATGTTGATATTGTTGTTGATGTAGTGTTAATAGTGGGTACAGTAAGAGTAGGTGTGATATTATCATTATTAGTGGTAGTAGTAGTAGTATTATTAGAATCTTGGTTCTCCTTTATGCGATCGGTATATGCAGTCCTTCCTTCTGGCGTTGTAATGAAGTTTTCTATATTAAAATTAGAGACGGTACCTCGCTGGTAGCGCTTCACAAGAAGTGACGGTAAATTGACGTTAAAAGAACCGCGGATATGGCTTTTTTGATAGTCCATTAAATTGCGGACATCAATTAGAATAATACTATCATGACTCTCTCTTAGAAGCTCCACAAGGTCTTCAGAATTGATGGCTTGTCCGTTACCGAGTTGTTTGGACTTGGCGTGAGAATCGGAATGTGCTCGATTCAATGATTGTCGAACGGGTTGAATGGTCAAATGCTGATGACTGATGGATCGATGAGGAGTTGGCTTCTTTCTCGAACCTGCTTCCGACAAGAGCTCCTGTGGATCTCGTGGGCATGTCTTTGCTGATTCAATAAGCTTGTCCAAGCGAGCCTTTTGCTTTTCGTCTAGTTCAAGATCGGCGATGGTGAGCTTTGAAGCATTCTTTGTCAAATGACCAAAAGTATAGGAATGGCGAATAGAGTTATTACTCGTTAGTGCTAAGCGTTTGCGAGGTTCTGCAGAGTGACGCTTTTTGTTATTAGTAGGTGGTAATACTAATGATTTTGACTTGTGTGGTGCTTTTCTTCCGGCTCCTCTTCGTCCTCCTGGCGTTGGCAAAGGCTTTTTGCTTGCAGCAGCAGCAGCAGCAGCTACTGTTGCTGCTGTAGTAGAAGTTGTTGAGGTAGTTGCAGTTGTCGTTGTTACAGTTAACGGAATGTTGGGTAGAGAAGTGGAAGGACGAGGTTGGTTGATTGTACTTGTCGCTTTATGATCATCAGTTTGGCGATTGTTCCAACCACCAATCTTTGTGAGATGAATGGGGAATTTTTTGAGAAAAGAGTTGGCTAAGCTTGATTTCTTCAGTGTTGTTTTTTCATCCTGTCTCTTTGATTTATTTCGATATCTATCGAATATCATCATTATTAAAAAATAATATTATGAATGACACTTATAACAATAATAATAGCAAATAAATAAATAAACAAGTAATAAATATTGAAGGAAAGTAGAGAAGAAAAAATAGTAAATATAATAAAAAGGAGAGAAAAAAAATAAAAGAAAGAAAAAGGCAAGTAATGTAATAAAGAACGAATAAAGAAAAGAAAGAATTAGCGACCCATTTCCTTTTTTTGGGGACTGTAAACGAGCGTACAACAAACACCATTTCTCTGTGGGACTGGAATGAATTCTACTCCCCTCCCCCCACCCTTGAGCTCTTCTTCTCGGCTTGTTGTCTTCACAGGGCCACGTTTTTTTAAAGAACCGAATTTGTCCGCCCTTTTTTTTATTTATTTCTTTTCCCTTCATTACTTTTGTATCATGGCTACTATGGATAGCTAGTCACCATGGCAACTAAAGGTGTAATAATTTAGAGAAAATCAAATGACACATTGCTATTAAAGTTTGTCACTAACGACATGTAATGTTTAGACTGTTAATATTTAATAAATAAAATCTAATAAAATAATAATAGAAAAAGTTATTTATTGATCATTATTTTGTGCTACCATTCTTGGAAAAGAACAAAAAAAGCCTGTTGTTACATTGACAAGACGTATTATGTTCATTATATCCACTAATATCAATTTATATACAAAAACAATAATAGAAAAAGGTTTCATGATATCTTTATGCTCTTACATTTTCTTTGTTTATATTTGATTGACATTTACTAATATCCATAACAAGATCTATTTTTACACTTTATAAATAATACCAACAGCAGATCATTTAACAATCTCACTTTATTAATTTGCTATAAATAGAATCGTGAATCTTTTTTTGTGTAATTGTTAAAATGATAGAAACTAATATAAATATCATATTGTTCACACTTACATTTGCTTTTCTTAATGAAATGAGAAAAAGAGTATTACAATTGGAATATGTGACATATGAAGTCCCAAGTTCTATACATAAGGAAGTATACCTCTTTATCATCGTTCTTTTTGCTATTTTTAAACTTTTTTTTAGATATATTAAACTATAATGACGTAGGTATTTTTGCATGATATAAAAAAAAGAAAAGAAATAAGGTCAATTTAAAAACCTTAATGATGGCGATTGCCGGTTATTAATAAATGGTATATCTTACCTCAATAATTAATTTAACAGCACTTGATTAAGAACTATGTCAATTGTTTGTTTTTACTCAAAAAATATGCCTCAATTATTATTTATAAATATGCTTCAAGTATCCTTTTTTTATATTCAACTATGTGTATTCATATAAATTCTGTAAGAACAAAATGATGCTGTTGGACAATGCTCTTTTACTTCATTTCTGCTTTTGAAAAATGATCATTTATTAAAAAAAGTTCTTGGTTCTCGTGAAATTTGGGTTTCTGCAAGAGAGCAATTTTTTTATTAATGCGTGTGTTACAAAACACGTGTTTGGTTCTAAATTCTATGTTGGTATATTCTGCTTATTGAAAAAAAAAAGAACATAAAAAGAGATTATATCGTACAACATTCTATAAATCAGATTACATAGTCATTGAAGTAATGGTGATTTTTTTTAAAAAAATAAATAAATAATGAAACCAAATACAAAGAAAAAAGCATCAAATATTCTTTTTTTTTTTTGAACAAATGCAAACAAAACCGGGTTTCGACACATTGAAGCTATATGTTTTCCCAATGATCGTCAAGATTTTCCATTGAGCCTTTTTGACGGGGAGTACATATGTTATATAATCGCCGCTTATAACCTTGAGGATCATTAACTTTTTAAGAAGCGAAAAATACGTTAAGAGAGAAGTAAATGAGAGGGATTATAGATGGGTAAGTGATGAAAAGAAGTTTTATTCGTGAATTGGTATAAGAAGTAAGGTAAAAATAGAAAAATATTTCAATTGAAACGAAAGGGATAAAAATAAGCAGTGATAGAGTTTAACTTCTAGAACAGAAGGTTTACAGAAAGTTTGTGTTTTAAAATAATAATAATAATAATAATACAAAAATACTGTCTTACAGAAATGATATGGCTGGGTTCAATACATTGTGTCATTATGGAATTAGAGTAGTACCGTGGATTATTTGTCTGTGCTCCTTTTTAAGTTTTAAACAACATGAAAGCAGTAGAGTATTACGGCCATATACAGATGCAAAATATTTTATCAAGTTCGGATTATGGATACATCTTATATTCATTGTATAAATGTACCATGGTAATATGAAACCAATGGCTCCATGGTGTTGTCTTCCTATTTATCAGCAACAGTCAATTATTTTACAAGTCATTGGAGAAAAAGCATCTATGTTTACTAGAATTGCATTTATCTGTGATAAACATTCACATTTTTTTTAGCCATAAAACAGAGTTCCACTTCTCTTTCCATGATGCATTGTTTGTTTATAAAGTGCAGAAAAAAAAAGGAATTAGCAGAGCATATGTAAAAGTCTCTCTCTTTCTTTCTCTCTCTCTCTCCCTCTCTCCATATGCATGCATGAGCCATGTATCATAGTATAGTAAACTTGACTATTTTTACCGTGGTCATACAGTTATAAAACGATAGAGTATTGAAAAATTAGATACTCAATTAATTCATTCTCTTAAGTCTTAATTAAAACCGACAGAATTTATAAACGCCCATAAATGTACTACCTCCGTAAAACATCTTGCATAATAGAAAGATATTACATATATGAATGATAAAAATGGATTAAAGTCGTGTCGATCATACTCCACAAAAAACGGATCAAAATATCCACTAGTCATAAACTCCGTATACTTAAACAGATGGTGTATATGCTATAAGAAGGGTCATTATAAGGAAGGAATGTGTTCTATATTATAGTGTAAATGTTTCTCAAACGTTATCTATCTATATCATCCCCATTGTGCTTCTAAAACATTTACTCAGTATAAATTAATATGTTGGTCTACAGTACTACTTTATTGTTTACATTTTCCAGCTTGCAGTCAGTGCAGTAAAAATATGCAGCAAAACCGCAAACTGATACAGTAAATACTGTGTTGTTATATCTTTAGTGCTTATCATGGAAAAATAGGAGCATTCCATGTCAAAATATAACCATTTTTGCCACAGGGGTTCTACAGTTTATGCTAGAAATTTTTAAAAACATAGGTTAGAATCATATGGAAATAAAAAAATAAAAAATAAAAAAAAAGTGGAATATGTAAAAAACTTTTAGAATAGTTTTTATTTCTTTTTATTGCCACAAGTACCTATGCTTTTAATTCATACATATTTCCTAAAGGTAAAAAAAAAAAAAAAAATGCTGCTCCTGGATCAAAGGAGGAATAACATTCAGTCACCTAAAAAAAAACTGCATAATCATCGTTTACCTATTTTTAATAAAAAGAAAACGATGCTGCATTAGTGTCTTTCTATCCTTTCTTTTTCCTCTCTTTCTTTCGTCTACTTTATTTTAGTATTGAGCAATGATGAATCGAAACCTAGCTATTGAAAATGCTGTTACCGTTTATAAAGAAATGTTGCTTCCGTTCTTGAAACATAGGTGTGGCTCTCTTATAAGTGCAAGCCTTTTTGTTTGGTTCGTTGCTAAGCTCGATAAAATACTCAGACCTCCAGAAAACCTACGCCATATACCCTACTTTGGTATGTTTGGGGTGATCCGATCGCTCATCAAAGGGGAGCGATATACGGATATCGCTTTGCATACAAGTCTTCCTGAAATAAACTCTCCAGGAAGTAAAGGAATTTATATAGTAAGTGTTATAATCATATTAAACTAATTTATATATACTTATTGTATAAATAAAGAAACCAGGAAGATATGGGTGGCCCATTTATGTGACCACTCCAAGTGCTGTAAAAAAATTGTTTTTGCATAA
>VCJM01000588.1:0-10459 GCA_024139495.1 Backusella sp. ASU-2019c | reverse complement strand
GATTACATCAAACAAGATTTACCAATGGCAGTCAAATGGTATTCACGAGCAGCTCGACAGGGTAGCATTGTTGCTCAAAATTGTTTGTCTCAGCTACACCAACGAGGCATGTTAAATGACATTGAACTTGATCAAGACATGACAGAATATTTCAGGAATGAATCTATGGAGAAAAGACTTTGCACAAAGCTATCAATGGATATCACCAAATCGGGTGATTCTCTCGAGTTCAATCAGCTAGAAGAGCTTGCTAAACGTGCTCTCATTGGTGATGGATATGCTATGTACAAAGTGGGTCTAAAATACTACCATGGTGACAAGGACTTTATGCAAGATCAAGACACTGGAATAAAATGGATCAAACATGCTGCCAATGCGAAACATAAAGGTGCTCAGTCAATGATGGCTGAAAGTTATAAAAAAGGTAATTCGATTGAACAAGATTATTATAAAGCAGCCCTGTGGTACAAAAAAATTGCCAAACAAAAGGATGCTGCAGCACAATGTAATGTTGGTGTCATGTATAACGAAGGACTTGGTGTTCGTATGGATCCTTTAGAAGCAAGCAAATGGTTTATCTGGGCGGCAGAGCAAGGTGGTAGTAATGCGCAGTTCCATCTAAGCAAGTTTAGGTTCTACGGTAACACTCTATCTCAGGATTTTAAAGAAGGCCTAAACTTGTTGAATAAGTCTGTACGCCAGAGAAATGTCGACGCATGTTATACTCTTGGCACTCTTTATCTTGAAGAAAAATATGGTCTAGAGGAGGACATAAAATCGGGCCTGGTATTACTCAAGTTCGCTGCAAAGAATGGTGTCTTACAGGCTCAACTGGATATGGCTCGTAGATACCATTACGGATATGACGTTCAGCAAGATCTACAAAAATGTATCAAATATTATGAGATGGCATGTGATGCAGGCAGTGGAGAAGCACAATGTGGACTGGCTATGATATATCTTCAAGAAGAAAGCATCCCCTCAGATTACCGAAAGATATATGACTTGCTGAAACAGGCGAATGATAACGGATACCTTAAAGCCACAGAGTTATTAACAATCGAATATTGGGGCTCTTATAATGTACTTTATGACGAATTATTTTCCATGTTTATTTATGTCACCGAGAATGGTATAGATGATCTACACTTCCGTATTGGATATGGCTGTGATAAAAAATCACTCAATTCAAATTGGGAGACAGATCATACCAACGCTACAGAATGGTATCTCACGGCTTCAGAAAACGGTGATTGCAGAGCAGATTATCGTCTTGGTATGATGTACGAGTACGGAAGAGGTGTCGACCAAAACTTGGATAAAGCGATACATTATTTCGAGATGGCTTCTTTAAAAAGAGATATACATGCTAGTTTCCGACTCGCTTACTTTTATCTCAAAGGTTATGGTGTTACTCAAGACTTCCTGAAGGCATTTTCCTACTTTACAAAGGCATCAATTTTGGGCCATGAATATGCAATCGATGCGCTCACAATCTTCAAAGACTATGATGAAACTACAATTTATGGTAACGATTCGGCCTATCATGGATTTGAATTAGGGCTCGATGAAGAAATTCAAGTTAGCATGTTAGAAAAAGCAACAGAAGAAGGATATACCCAGCTACAGTATCAAATAGGCGTATGGTACGAAAACAAAAACGATCATTCAAGTGCTTTCAAATGGCTAAACCGCGCAGCAAATATTGGAGTGACCGATGCTTACTACAGAGTTGGTGTTTTATACGAGGAAGGAAGAGGTACGGAACAGAATTATACAATGGCCGCTAATATGTACCACAGGGCAGCTGAAAAGGAAAATGAAGATGCCTGTTATCGACTTGGTCGACTCTACCAATGTGGAAATGGTGTTGAACTCAATTATTTAAAGGCATATCAATTCTACAAGAAGGCTCAAGAGATGGGACAAGCTGAAGCAGATAAAATCTTGAATATCACCTTAGACACTACACTTACTTCAAATGGAGACACAGAAGCAAAACTCTTGGACCCCTCTTCAGAAGAATACCAAGACTCGCTTTCAATGTGCAAATACGTTGCTGAACGTGGAGATATTGAGATCCAATTCCAAGTTGGATACGCTTACGAACATATAGTCTCAGAACCAGATTATGCGGAGGCATTTAGTTGGTATTCACTGGCAGCCAAGGATTCACACAAAGAAGCTATCTACCATCTAGGCTTACTGTATGAAAAAGGTCTGGGTATTCCACAAGATTACCAAAAAGCCATCCAGTTATACAACAGTGCAGGCCATCTGGGCAGTGACAAGGCTCTACATCAATTAGGCGTTGCATACCATGATGGAAACGGCGTCGATATTGATTCCAGCAAAGCGATTGAGCACTATACACATTCAGCAAACCTTGGTAAACCAGAATACCAGTACTTCCTGGGAAGACTCTATGAAGAAGGACAACTTATACAGAAAGACCCACAAGAAGCTCTTAAATGGTATACAAAAGCATATCTCCAAGGCTATGATGATGCCCGCTCAAACCTTTATGCCATGTACGACGACAGACCATATGAAGATTTCTTTTTCACCAAATTGTTTCGAAATGTATCGATAGCATCCTGTGGCTATTTCCGCTTGAATGAAAAATACAGCAGTGATTATTATAGCGATTTGAACTGCCGTCTAGCCCTTTTCTACACCCTTGGATGTGGAACTGAAAAAAACTTGGGAGAATCCTGGGCATGCATAGAGAAAATTAATCCATTCCACACGCCTGCTTCAGTGGGTAAATCCTTATATTACCAACGTGATCTCAGTATCAGTGATAGGCTTGATATTTTGAGAGGATTGGAAGAAAATGAGGAAATCATGAATCAGCAGAGTGAACATGGATTAATCAAATTTGCGATAGTGTTTTATAATAATATAATACAGGCACAACAAAACGGCTTAGGTACGATACACGATCAAGACAATGCTAGTCCCACACAACATAGTAAAATACAGAAAGACTACTCAAGGGTATTCCACTGGGCGAAAAAGGCTGCGGATATGAAGAATTCTGAAGCAATGTTTCAACTAGGAGTGATGTACTGCAGTGGCCATGGTGTCGAAAAAGATACAGAACATGGTGAAGCGTTGTTCGCCAAGGCTAACAATGGGAGCTCAGAGTTTACAGATCGTATTGCATTGTCATTCCATACGTCTAAAGACATGCGAGATTTTACATTGGCACACAAATGGTACATCAGTAATTTAGACAGTGAAATCGCTCATTTAGGCTTGGGACTCCTCTATGAATATGGTGATGGTGTGAAACAAGACTCTCAAAAGGCTTTGGAACATTACAGTAAGCATGTGAGTGATTGTCGATCTTTTGGAATGCTTCGTATGGCTTTAATGTATTACCATGGAAATGGTGTTACAGTTGATTACCGAAAATCTTTTGATTTATTCCTTATTATTGACAGTTGGAACATCAGTAAAATACAGCCATATGTCTATAGTCCTAATACTTTGAATGGATATGATTCTCAGGATGACCTCGTATATTGTTTGATAAAAAGTGAAGACGCAATGGGTGAAAGGGATTACTACATCGGACTGCAGTATAAATACGGGCAAGGTATTCCTGTTGATAAAGGCAAGGCTCAACATTACTTTAGGAGGGCTTTTTACCGTGGATGCAAGCGTGCCAAATGCCATATTTTTTAAAAAAAAAAAAGTTACAGATACCATTTGGCTTATTTGAATGGCATACATCATGCAATTGTGGTCGTATTTTTTGAAATTGTGGCTATTTAAAGTGTTAACAATATCTAGCTTGTATCTTTCCTTCATTGACTTATTCACTACTACACACATATATTATAACTACAATTAAAAAAAGACAATAAACAATATTTCACTGATAAAAAAAGTTTTAAACACATAATATATCTGCTTTATTGAAAAATGTATTGAGAATATTTCATCATTGAGGATCCGAACCAAATTATTATATTTTTCTTATATTCAGAGCAAGTTGTGACCTTTCAATTAAGGTAGAGTATCCGGCCGACCATTTAAATATCCAGTGTAGTATGATTTGCAGTGCATTAGAGGCATGTTTGCCTTTTTCGAAGCATCCTCCATCGACATTTTATCATCAGCAATATAACTAGTGAATTGTGCCATCTGCTCTTGTGCGAAGTGTAAGAAACGGACACGACCATTTTTATATTTTCTATCGTGTTTTGAACCGCTAGACACCGTCATATTTGCCTTTTCCGAAGCTGGCTTTATATGTGCGTTGTTCTCGATCATTAGTTGACTACTATGCGAATAAAATGGCTGGCGTAGTATAGGGGCCCTATTATTGGGATCATTTACATATTTGTGATGGTATTTTCTGGCCAGTATCATAGTTCACATTTTTGAAGCCTCCCTTAAGGCCAAGTTGTCATTTACAATATAAACAATCAATGTGTTGATTTGCTCCTGTGTGCAATGATTTCTTGGTGATGCGATGGAAATATTATGGTTTGGATCCTCCAAGTATGTATTATAGAGTGCAAGAGCACTACAATGCGACATGTTTGCTTTTTTATTGCAGCGGCTAGTATTGTCATGTTATCATCAACGATGTGTTTAATTAGCTGTGTTATTTGTACTTGGGTAAATACTCTTTTACCACCTTTAGGTTTTTGTAGTGGCATTGGAAAAAAATTTTCTGGATCATTCTTGTAAACATTGTAGTAGTAGCTTGCTGTCGGATAGCTTGTTTTTACTTTGAAAGAAGCTTTGTATAGGCTTATGCCATGGTTCACAACATAGTCAATTAGTTGGCTTATTTGTTCTTGTGAAATATAATGTCTCTTTTCGAGTCTTGAAAATGTCGACGATGCTCCCAATAGAGACTCGACATAGATATATTGTTCTACTTTGATTTCTTGGACAGGTTGGAGGTTTCTCTTGCTTTTCGATGATTTTCGCTTTGTTATCTTGCTGCTGTTTCTTGGTACTATTCTGACGCTATGCAAAACCTGGATTGGTTTAAAGTCTTGCTCTTCCTCTTTTTTTATTGTGATATTTGCTGTTTGAGTTCTTGTTTTGGCCATTTTGCTTTTGCTAATATTGACTGTTAGAGTTGAGAAAAAGTAAAAAAAAAAGAAACAGGAAAAAGAATGGGGATCGCGCGCTTGTGTAGATTTATTTTTTTGTTTTCGTTTGAAACACAGCTGTTGTTTCCGGTGTTTCAAGAAGGACATCTTTCAAAAGTACATATAAAAACAGTAATCTACTATTATTCACTCGCACCAGCACACTTTGTCATTTGGAGCAATCGATAAAAAAAAAGAAGCATAGCATGACTTTATTGTGTTTTTTACTCTCTTTTTTTCTATTATTCTTTTTTTTAATCATCAGAACCAAACTGTTTCCAAACACCATTCTCTTCTTCTTCCTGATCCTCCATTGCACCTCCACGTTCTTCTTTATCAAACTGAGCAACATCGACAGTGTCATCGTCATCCTCCATGTATTTAGCATCCGACATGGCAAGACTCTTATCACGCGTAAACATCTCACGACCTGTTAATTTGCCCTTCAGCTCTCGTGCTCTTTGTGCCTTTGCCTCTGCATCCTTTTTTGCCAATTCCGCATCAAAGTCGTTTTTCCATGCCATAAAACTCTCGAGTGTGACTTTAGTTCCTGTAAACTTTGCTCGTTCGGCCTCTTCTTCCTTGCGTCGTTTTTCATTTGCAACTTCCTCTTCTGCTCTTTGGGCATCCAATTTGATGTTGTCCAACTCTTCTTTAATGACCATCACCATGGAGAAGATCATGGCCATACCAATAGACTCTTCAGCCTGAAAAAAAAAATATAATGTATCAGTAAAAATAAAAGGAATCTCATGATTTAAAAGTCTTACTGCTGCTTTCACCAATGTTTTGATCTTTTCCAAATAACTTGCAGGTATTTGACCCTCGAGTGCTTCTATTTCATATTCGGGTAGCTCGTCAGGATAAGTGGGTGTGTAAGTAACAAACAACGAAAGACCAACTAGAACATGTGTGTGAGTGTTTGCTTTAAGCGCGTGTTGTTGATAGATATCCCCCTTACCTGGATTCTCTTCGTCTTGTTCATCGGGATAAATGGCGATTCTAAACTCTTTATCACTGATGGCTGAATAAATAGGTCGAGTCAGCAACACAACGAGTAAATAAATAAAAAAACACATGATGTATATACCTTCGAATTCATCAGGATAAATGGACTGCAATGCTTCAAGCTCGTTCAACTGTTCTTCGTTATAATCTGTATTGAATAGGAGGTGTTATGGATAGTTGTAATAATAAGTGTGGTATGAATAATACCTGTCATATTCAAATAATAATAGTAATAGTATACACACTTTAAAGAAAAAAAAAGTTGCTGAAAATGTTTATTTTGGTATTTATATTTTTTTTTGAAGGAAGTCACTTGAATATCTATTTACAGCAGCTGATTGGCTGGATCAACTGGAAGTTGTAGTGATAAATGAATCCCAATGACCCGCTAAGCAGTCGATTGCCTTCTCCTCCTTGTTGTTGAAAACAGTGCATTTTCTAAAATAACCATCAAATTCACCTTGAATTGATCTGCACAATTGTCCATACTTGTCTAGTATACGATGATTAAAAAAAGAGGATATCAAGTCACTTTACGTATGTCATTTTTACTTACTACTTCCACTAGACCATATATTCCCTTGATCTAAGTATATTTAAAATAGTTGTAATCTCTCTCTTATTAAATGTTGTTTCAATTCTACCTACCATCCAATACAAGTGTGTGTGCCGCACCACACGCCACTTTGACGGCATTCATTTCAACAGGCTGTTCATTCACATCGAGAAACGCTGCCAATGCAATACTATCCTCGTCCTGACTGCCCCAGCCGAGCCTTCCATCCTTTGACCAGCCAAACGTGTACACATCACCGCCCATCACCACTGCTGAATGGAAGGGACCACACGAGAGAGCTGTGGTATCCCCCAACCCACAGAAATACTCCACCATCATGGGTGTCTCTACTTTTAGCTCTTGGTGAAAATCAAGGCCCAACTGTGAAAAGCGGTTTGATCCCATTGCATACACAGGTGCATAACCCGTACAATGGAAAAGCACATGGCTCTCTGATGCAGCCATGGAAGCCACCTTTTGTAATATTGGTTGGCTGTCTTTGAATGTGGACACGGACCCGTCTTGGTCCAATACATAAAAGCTATCCAAATCCTTACAGTACACAACATCCTTGACATTCTGCTTCCAATCCTTATGTACTGCTGTATCGCCCACAAAGGATACCATATTGTTGGTGTCGACTATGCCGACTTGATGGATATCGCCACAGACGGTTCGGATATGTTTGTCTTTGCATATAGATTTGAGAGTATCGAACCATGTTGGTTTATATCCCCAAATATCAATCTGGCCTTGATCTTTACAAGATAAAGAAATAGTTAAAGAAAGGTAAGATTCAACAACAAAAATAGACAACGCGTACCATTGAGAAGGATGGTGGATTCCCAACTTGCAAACAAGATCTTGGTGACATTGGTATGACATTTCGGTGTCTTCACTATTGTTTCTTGTGTAGCTGTGCTGGTTTGCTGGAAGGCGTTATAGCCAAACGCATAAACACGGTTTGGTATGTTCATACTTGAGTGATATTAAAGAAAAAGTGAAAAGAAAGGACGAGAGAGAAAGAGATGTCTAATTCCGTTGATGCACGTGACATGTCGAATGTGTACAAGAAGATAGGAACAAGAGAAAGAGAGAGAGATTGTTTTTAGAATTTATGCCTGTTTTTATATAATAATAATTCCAGCAATTGTTGTTTTGCTATCGGTTGCACTTGTGACATGAAATACATTCACACGCCATTATCCAATCATTTTGGAATAGTACTTTTTTTAATATCATCTTGCATTATTTTCTCTCTTGCTTTTCATACAATTCATTCTTCTTTTTAGTAACAAAGTAATATAATAAAAGCAGAAAAGAAGGGGAGGCAAAGAAAAGAAAGAATAAAAAGGACTAATAAAAAAAGAAAAAAGAAAAGGCTGTTAACCTCACCACCCTTTTTTGTGTTATCAACCATCTGATTTGTATTATTTACACTCATAACAATAAATATTATTGTTATTCCCTTTTCTTTCTCTCTTTATATAATAGATGACTTCAAGTGTTTACTTTTTACGTATTGTGCCTCATCTCGACTCCAGTCATTCGCTTGTGTTTCCAGTCATGGAATACACTCTACAGGATGCCACCGTCCTAAAGATGGGTCGCACCACCGATAAACGACACTCTCCTGTTCACATGACCTTTAGAAGTAAAGTTGTAAGCCGACGCCATGCTGAAATATGGATTGAACAAGGAAAGGTAAAAAGTTGTTTATAAAGAGAAACTTTCAAGTTTTTTATTCAAACACCCTGCTATATATTAGTTTTACATTCGTGATACCCAATCTTCTTCAGGTACATTTGTAAATAGTAGAAGATTAAGTCAGGCCAACCATGAATCTGCACCTGTTCAACTGAACAATAATGATATCATACAGCTTGGTGTGGATTATCAAGGTGGAGCACAAGGTAAAAAGAGAAATGGAAAGAAGAAATGATTGTATATTGAGTTTTGATTGTGTGTAGAATTATATCGGTGTGTGAAAATGAGACTTGAATTGAACAAGAATGAGAATACCATGAAATACAAGTGAGTGTTGTATAATTAAGTAAATACATATATACTAACAAGTAAACAAGTATACAATCCTTTCATTCCTTACGTAATCTGAGCCAGCAAAACAACAGCAATCGCAAAACAGACAACACAATGATCAACGAGGATGACACTGATATCCACATAGAAGAGTGTTGCATTTGCCTGTTTGCCATTGCACCATTCCAGGCATTGTTTGTGACACCGTGTTCCCATTCATTTCATTTTAAATGCATTCGTCCATTGCTGGACAATTATCCTGGCTTTTCGTGTCCGCTGTGTAGAAATTATGCCGATTTGGAAAATAGCGTTGCGGTCGAAGTTGATGAGGTCAAGCAGATATTAGAGTCCATGAATAAGAATGAAGGTATAGAATATATATAATAGTTGACATGTCTTATTCATCATTATATCTATGAGTAGCAAGTTCATAAATGTCATTATCGGTAGCATTGTCTTTTGGAGGGAAGGATTAGGGTTATTTTCATGTTCATCACAGAAAGAAAGGGTGTGAATATACTTTGTAAAAAATTTGCTTCATTTGATATTCACAAATTGTAATTCTTTTCCGCGACACACATGAAACTAACTTCATGTGATGCAATCTATTTAATTAAATTTAGCATTATTATATAAACGTTAGTCTCAATTTATTAAAGGAAAAAAGTGTTTATTATATTATTACATTAAGGATGTATAAAAGTACATTATTTTTATTATTATATTAAATTAACGCTTGGAAGGAGCAATCTTGACCTGAGGAACAGAAGGATCAAACACAACATAGTTGTTCTTCAAAAAGACATCGCCCAAAACGGCAAATTCAAGGTCAGCATATGCAAAGCCTGCATAACACTTGTTGCCATTCTTTTGGTAAATGATGGATTCAACAGGCACTTGGAACTTGGCACCGTTCATGTGGAATGTAAGAGGTTGCTTCCAGGTGGTATCACAGCCTATTTGAGTGTTAGTTTATGGAGGGCTCAATGTAAAATAGTACAAAAACTTACCAATGGTGAAGGTGCCATCATAGTTATCGGTGGCACCATAGGCCTTTGCCACCTTGGCAGCAATGGCGTTAGGGAGGATCAAAAGGGTGGTTCCGGTATCGACAATACCTTCCAAGCTACCAAACTGATGGAAGAGACCAATGTTGAGACGGTCAATGTTGATGCCCCAGTAGCCTTTGGATTTGTCAACAGGAATGGTGGTCAAAGCACCATCAATGTGCTTTTTGTTGTAACCGCCAAAGACGTATTCTAAAAAACAACATGAGAACAATGATTTCTATCATCTAAAAAAAAACTTACCACCACCGCCACCTTCAGAGGACTTTCCGAGCCAGACACCAAAGACAGGGTTCTTGACATGACCTTGCTTGATCAAGTTATCCATAGGGGTCTTGACGCCCTTGACAGTGGTGATGGAATTGAAGCCAAGACCAAACATGCCGTCGGTGATGTCGGCAGCAAAAGTTGCAGATTCCTGCTTGGCCAAACCAATGGTTTGGTTCTTGATCTTGTAACCGCCAACGTTGACGGTGTCGGTACCGAGCACACCGTTGGCGTTGCTGCCATCACCGTAATGGATCTTCCAGGAACGACCGTCTTTCTTGTAGGTCTTGCTCTTGGAGGGGTTGTATTGGGCATGCTTGCTACAGGTCTTGCAAAGAGTAGAAGCTATAGTAATGTTAGTTTTTTATGATTTTTTTTTTTTTTTTTTTTAAAAAAAAAAA
>VCJM01000582.1:12837-26425 GCA_024139495.1 Backusella sp. ASU-2019c | reverse complement strand
ATTGCGAGCATGAAGAGTTTATACCAGAGATTTGCTTTGATGGCTAAGATGATTCGCGCTGTTCTATTATTTTTGAGGGCCAGTACTCACGCTTCTCTTTATATTATTATATAACGAGTAGAGCGAGTGCAACTAGTGCGCCTTCCCGTGGTGGCCCTTGTTAAGCATGGTTGATTTCAATTGACTATGTAACTAGAGCACTAGTTTTTATTATTATCTTTATGTCATAAATAAACATATACAATTATTATTACTAACTTGGGTTGATTATTTCTTTACATGCTTATTGTACAAATGTATTTCTTTTGATGCTTTGATGAATGAAAATGAAATGAATGATCGTTTTATGAGGTTTTATTAATAAGCGTTTAGTTTCTAATAATCCAAAAAGGGTTACCATTTTTGTGTGATCCCGTCTTTATAAGAGCGAAAGGGTAGATAAATTGATAGTGTTTCTAAAGTCTGTGTTACTAAACTCTAGATTCCACTGAAATAACTTGTTAACGATCAAACATATCCAAATACATATACACTAAAAGATTGAAATTATTTGAAAAAAAAAAAAAGGCATTTATTCTTTTAGGAAGCTTGTCTATCCTGAGATATACTCTCAAATATTCCCGGTATCTGTAACTGGCTCCCTGGAAACCCACCTCATACCATTTTACACTAAGACGGTTGTACATAGTTGATTCTTTTTTTTTTCTACACAGTGGTCTTTGACGGTATCATCAATTTTTGGTCTCAACTAGTCTTTTATTCGCTGATGCCGATGATTGGCTGATATCATCATGGGCCAAGGCATCACTATATTTTCTTTTTGTTAATAACAGTGAACGAGGAGAATCAAGCTCGTTCATAATGCCATTTTGTGATTCTGAGGATTGTGTTGCTTGGTGCTGACTGTCACTAAATGATGGTTTCTCTTCACCCGCCATCCTTCCTTCCTTAATAACTGGCATTGCTGGAGTAGATGTGTAGTTCTGCGTGGGTGGAATAGGCATCATTGGATCTTGGGTGGTTCTATTTGCGGGTAATTGTGTGGTAAGTGTATGGGAATTCTCTTGTGTGAGTTGATTATTATCTGGTATATTAATGAGTTGTTCGTTCGTTTCAAAGTAATCCTCGCCGTCAAGCTCGTGCTGGCCTAATGAGTCTCCTTCTACTGCATCGAAATATTCCTCGTCATCGTCATCATCAAGGTCTATTTCATTAGTGGCAGTCGGCTCTGATGCTTCGATAATCTCTTTTGGAATGGCGAAAAATGCATTTCGGATAACTTTAGACTGTCTAATCATTGAACTGAAAGCGGTTTCCCAGGCCATGATGAAGCTATCTTGTTTCATAGGCTCTACATTACTTTTGAGTTTGTTAAGAGCCTGCTCTTCGTATTCCGCCAATTGAGAGTCGTATGGTGCAACCCAATCGGGTCTGATGGCTTTGGTTTCTTGGATGAGTGCTGCTGGTTCCCAAGATAATAAAAGTCCTTTATCGTACGCAACTCGGTGCAATAGTTCGGAATACGCAATGATGATGCGCTGTGTAATATCAGTGTTAGCGGGTATCACTTGAGTGAAGAGTGCTTTTAGAACAAAGTCGAGTTGAGTAGCAGAAAAGATGCGATAAGTAGCCAGTGCAATATTAATTGCGGAAACCATGGCCATAATATCTTGTTTAGACGAGTCGAGTTGAGGAAGGCTATCTACAAGGCTTGTGCTATTCAGGAAATAGCTGGTTGACGAATCAAGGTCAAAGAGTGCTTCATGTTATTTTTTTTAATAAACTTGACTCGTTTCTTTTGTTTTCAACAAGTAAAATACCTTCAATCTCGTCATAGTCTGCTTTAATCTTGTTCACAATGCCATCTGGTTTATACATTAATATACAAGTTACAATGATATTTTTTGAGAGACGAAAGCCATCAATGAGCTGCTTGGCAATCTGTGCCTGATGACCGTTACAGGGCATTGTCGCTAGTGAATCTTGTGGGTGTTGGGCGCTACTATTATTATTCGTCGTTTCTAGTCGTGAGTAAAGAGTACAGAAAAGGTACGAGCCAAAAATAATGAGGGAAAAAAAAATGCTCATTTGATCCGACTGGGTCCGGCGGTCCGGTATTTATATACACATGTTTTCGCTTGAATGCATTTTCAATCACACCAAGATGGTTTGACGATTTGTAAAAGTGCTAGTACATGATAATAGGGAAATGCACTTGTTAATAAAATGACAAGCTCAATTATTGCGATGGAATATGGTTTGTACGAATATAAAAGTACTGGACTAGCTGCAATTGCTCCATTATTATTTTAGTGATAGGTAACGCAAAGGGAACCGTTATGTTGAGGTAAAAGGCTTTCCTATTGCTAGTAATAATAGGAGTATTTATAGTCCTCTTAAATTGTAGATTCTTTTATCCAGATTTATCCATTACTAAAAGAAAGAGTAAAAACGTATAAAATGGCGTTATCGAAAACGTGTGTAAATGTTTATGTTTATATTCAACAAAAGCTTCTTTTTTTTTTTCTACTACAAACAAATAAACCAACACTGGTTAGACATTACTACTATAATCGAATCTCTTTTTATGATTTCATCTCATCTAAAATCATGCATTATCATTCATCATTGAAGCTGAGCAAGAAACCAATGTGAATGACTTTAATAAAATGACAAATAATCGAAAACGGATTTCCAGCCAATCAATGTTACGATCTTTTGCCTTGTATTGTTCGAAATTTTTCACCAACATGATAGGTTCAATATATCCAGACAATCTATTTTTTGTGATTCTTGTAGTGATTTGATTTACATATAAATACGCTAAACTAAACCCTATTTTGAATAAAGTCCCTCCTTTTTTTTTTACCATTCGTGTTAACATTGAGATACACTTTCCTTAGGGGTTATTCCTTATAGATTACATACTATTTTTGTACACATCTACTACCATACATATTCATATATATCTGTCCACCAACACATTCACTCACAAAATACATACAACATTCATAAAATTTGATGTCAAAATACGGCACCATTGATGCAAACAAACTTTCAAAAGCAGAAAGAGATCTTTTACAAGCAGACCGACCAGGTTACGGCAGCCACACCAAACTATCAGTTGCACTCAATCTTGTGAATGCCATTGTCGGTGCAGGTATTATCGGTTTACCGTTTGCTATTGCACATGCAGGTTTTGCGGTTGGCATCCTTGCCTCCATTCTCGCAGCAGTGCTCGCACAAATAGGAATGTACATGCTCGTCTTTTCCGGCCAGCGAGTTGGCATTTACAAGTATGCACTACTTGTCGAATACATGATGGGTCGATTTGGATATCACTTTTTAAACCTGATTGTCCTTGTGCAAGCGGGTGGAGGTACAGTCGGTTATTTCATCTTGCTGGGCGATAGTTTGCCCGCACTATTACAGCAATATCTCCCACAGTTCCCATTATTAGCCAATCGCAATGTGCTCTTGGTTTTTGTCGGAGTGTTTTGTGTAAGTTGTCCATCAAAAATGGGATCCTGAAAACAAAAACAGAAAAAAAAGCTAATCTCACCTTTGCGTCGATTAGATTTTTCCTTTATGTTTATCCCGCTCGATCGGCTCGCTTGCCCGTTGGTCCTTCTTTTCTGTGCTTTTACTACCTGTCATTTTGCTATCCGTGTTGATCCGAGCACCTGCCAATGTCCCCAAAGATGTCCCTGTGTCTTATGACTGGGTGGGTTCAGATATCTTTGGCGCCCTTGGTATCATGGCATTTGCCTTTACTTGTCATCAGCTTTCTTTTAGCAATTTCTTGTCTTTAAAAGATCAAAACACATCAAGTTGGAGAAAGACCACCTCATTAGCTATTGGCATTAGTTGGCTCATTTCCATATCATTTGCCATGATTGGTTACGTCTGCTTTGGTAAAACTGTTCAGGCCAACCTGTTTAATAATTTTCCAATTGATGATCATATTATCAATATTGGTCGTTTATGTCTTAGTATCAGTATGATTTTGACTATCCCGTAAGTGTGCTAAATGCCTGTTCTTTTTTTTTTATATGTATATACTCACAAAAATTATCTTTTTATTAGAATGAGTTTCCATCCTACAAGAGAAGCTGTACAAAAATCACTTGGATTTGAAACTGCCGATAAACAGCCAACCAATATCCAGCATTATACCACTACCATTCTATTATTCGGCGTGATTCTTGGAATGAGCAGCATTATCAAATCACTCGGCACCGTTTACTCCGTAGTTGGTGGATTTTCTGCCACTACACTCTCCAACATTTTACCCGCCTTTGCCTACTTTATCACCAGTCGTGTTTATACCAATGAAACCATCATATACCCCACCACTGATACCACCGCAACACAACAAGATGAAGTCAAGACACCTTTATTAATCAAATCAAAAAGCATCCCTGGTTCATTTCATAGCAATAATAGCTATGACGATGACGAGGAGCAAGTCTGCCTTGACGATTTACCATTATTAGATAAATCATTAGCTCCTCGTTGGTGGATGGATATTGCAGCCAGTTTGCTTATCATCTGGGGTCTTGTTGTTATGTTTTTGACCTTTTCTGTACTGTTTTAAAAAAAAAATTTATTTCTCTTCATATTCCCTCTACCTTTTACAATCTTAATAATAATACCAATGATATAATAAAAAAGTTACAAACATTTAATATGTATATATATATGAGCAACGTTCGCTTGTTTTCGTCTTGTTTACTTTCTCATGAATTGCATACGCTAAAACAAAATAGAAAATCAATCAATCAATCAATCAATATGTACACTCAATGATATGTTGAGTATAATTCAAAACTTACTCTGTCCTTCTTTCCCGCAGGCATTTGCTTAGTTGAACCTGAGTTATTAGATCCATTTACCAAATTGAATTTATCGACCAAATCATTCACAGAATTCAAGCCCTTTGTGATGGTTGCCAAATAAGCGACTAGCAAGACATCGCTGTATTCCTATTTTGATACACACACAATAAGCATCATCATCATCATCATGTTGAAATAAAGAGGATTTTACCGTTGAAAATTGCTCATCAAAAGTCTCACGTTCAATGACGGGTGATCTTCTACACAAGCTTGCAATCTGGCGTACGACGTCATGATCCATGGGAATATTGCCCTGCTTCACATCTTGAAGGTATTGATGCAGGAATTTGATTCTTTGGTTCAACATGGCAATTGCATTGCGCTGTGTTGTCAGATGCGCAATCACTATTGAGTCCATTTTCAGTCTACTTGTTTTATAAAATAGATCCAATATTATACTTTACGTGAACTACCAATGCCGCTGTCTGTGCTTGAAGAACTTGGCTTTGCAACATGATCAACCGCAATACGCTCTGCCTCTTCTGTTTCCACTTTATAAGGTGCCTTTATAAACACAAGTCGCATGTTTCCTTCAACAACATCGATTGTGGATTCGTAAATGGTGACAGGGAATTCACGTGCTCCGCCAGTTAGTCCAGAAGGATCCATTTGTAAGAATAAACATGATTCATTGACTTGTAAAAACTATTTTATTATTATCATTACTATACATTTGCATATATATAACACATGTTTATCATATCCTTGATTTTACCTGTTCATGTATTTTCAAGTCAGCTTCTGCTGGCTTTGAACCAAGACTATACCATCCCATAAAGTCTAACTGAGGAAACACTTGCTTTACTATAAAACAAATGTGAGTTTCTACTTGAATACAGTACTCAGCAAAGCCTATACTTACACTGCTCAAGCTTGGAGTGTAAAAAGTTAAGATCAACTGCATTGTTTGACTCTAATTCAAACGAGTTGATAATATCGATATCACGTCCAGATTGTGAGGCCAACAAAGCACCATATACTCTGCCTATATATAAAGGTGCTTAGAGTCCTATAAAATGCAAACAAGTGTTACAACCTTACCATTTTCAATAACAGAAGGTGCCTGTAGTTTGATACGAGTATAATGATCGGAAATGTTTAATAAAACTAAAGGATGGCTATGTGATTGTTGTCAACTTGAAGAGCAATGACGTGTTTAAATAATAATAGACTTACACAGAAATAGATAAACCAGAGCTGCTTTGTACGTCAGCAACAATAACTCCAGGTGCAGAAATGTCTGGTGAATCTTCACTGGTATCCATTGCACTCATTTTATAAAGAAAAGTGATTAAGAAGGAAAAAGAATACTATTTTATGTTTTTATTTTTTTGTCCATTGTGTGCGCGAGTGTATGTTTTTTTTAGGATCACAATTGTATCCGACCAATCATTCACTTTGCTTATTTGTTCATTTCTGAAGGAACAATGTTGGTATGTAGTTTATGTCACTCGTGATCAATGATAGAATAAATGAGAATATGGATTATATGAATGGCTAGTTTATAGTCAACAGTGCTGTATTTTAAGTATATATCATATGAAGTATTTATTTATTGTGATGCATTATAAATGGCATCTCATAGTATATCATTACTATTGGCCAAAAAATCGGGATTGAGTGTGTCTTCATCCTGCTTGTCTGCAGCTGGAAGGAGTTTGAGCAGCTCTGTAAGTTCTTCTTGTGGTAATTGATTTATCCAATTGGGTATCGACGACTAAATATAAAGAAATATTAGAACAATATCTCGAACCAAAACTTTTTTTTTTTACCTTCAATTCGAGCTTTCCCAAAGGACTTTCTTTTTCAAAGAGTTTATCTTGTTCGATATGGCCAATAAATGATGGACCGGTTTTTTGTTCTTTACTGCTCTTCTTGTTCTTTTTCACTCTCTTTCTTCTATCATAGTCTTGAATGTTAGATACATCAACCAATATATCTTCTTCCTCCGAAGATGATTCAACATATTCCACTTTGCGCTTGCGAGTTCTCAATTGTCTTTCTACGTGAGGGTTGTTCTCTTCTATTAAATATCATAATGAACTATTAATGAAAGAAATATAACATATGTTCAGTGAATATTTACGCATTGTTGGGGTCAAATTCAAACAAGTAGCTATATCTGAATTCTGCTTGAGGTACATATCCAGCGTCTTCGTTTCAAGAGTGCTCATTAGGTGCTTTCCGCCTGGAAATTTGTTGGGATTGATTTTTTAGCAGCAGCATACGAACAAGGTTGAAGAATTTTCTGTTACGACCTTGGTCAAAGCAACACGAATCCCAACAGAGATATCCCCGCTGATGTAATTTTATAAAACCATTTTCATTGTTGTCACAAATAAAAGAACTGGACCATGAAGCGTGATGTTTTACTGCTGATAATAAGGATAAGGAGTAAGTAAAAGTATACTATCAAAGGCTTATCTTACCATAGTTTGAGGTGATTGGTGCCATTTTGACTGAAGGTAAACAACATGTTCTTTGTTTATCATAGTGAAGCGGGAGAAAGAAAGAAAGAGAAAAAGATAAACAAATCCCCCTTTTTTTTTTATCTTCAGAATAGTGGTATACGTAATCTTTCTTTTGATAGATGGATAACAATGACATCACGCTGAATATAACAATCAAATCATCGTTCGCCTCCTTTACATTATTAGATACAATGACGGATTTTGTATGCATCAATAACATACTATATAAGAGGTATGTTCACTCTATTACTCAATGATGCAGTATTTGCTCTCATAAATGTATTAGATTAACAGCATTTCAATCTATCATTCGTATTATTTCAAGTAAAAACAAGTATATAACAGCAATACACTCTGACCTTGATAAATGCATAGCCTGCCCTGATTTTTTTTTTATATGCAATATGCATTTATCTATCTGCTTACAAATAATTCTATTGGCCACTTCATGGTCTACATATTCAAATGAAGCTTAAATACATGCATTTATCCAGGTCTGATTGTATATTTCTTTTATTGTTACTTTAACGGTACGTTTACCCTATTTATTGATTCAAGTCTTACTCAAGAGACTACATGCCGATCTACTCGATTGTGGCTCTTCAGGTTGAAAATAAAAAAAGTTATTTCCGAGGTAATATGAGATTCTGCTGTATCACCAAAAATTGGAACGATTGTGCAATTTAATTTAAAATAGTAATCGATTACTTTGGCTCTCCCTCTCTTTTTCCTTCTTTCTTTCATATAAAAAAATTATTTAAATATTATGGTTTCGAATATCTAAACAAATCCAAAAGTAAAAGGAAACTGAATGTTTGAGAATAACGATTTAAACTTGTCCTATTAATATGTGATGAGCATATTTGATTTCTTACATGAAAAGCTACTGCGGCCTGTCTTCCACTTTTGGCTTTACTTTTAATTTGACCAGTGATGTTACAGTTTTTATATAATGTCAAAACTGATAACTTTTTGTCAAACAGCTATATTTCTAAGTTGAACCAGCCGTACGGTACAAAATATATAGTCTGAGTATTTTGAATGTTCTTTATAAAATCTGCGCCACCCTCTTCATAAAATTCGACTGATAGTTAAAACTATGATTGTATTAAGGACCGCTTGAATTCATTTTAAAAACAATCTCTTTTGTCTGCTAAAAAGACAGGACCCATAGTTTTTAGCACATACTGTACCACGTAGCACTTAACGCAGACAAAATACGATATATTCAAAAAATAATTGATGCAATTTAGTATCCTTCTTCTCTTTTTCAACTTTTTTTATTTTTATTTTATATTTTCTGTATGGACTCCATCAGATCCTTTGTTATTAGCCTACCCTCGTTCATAGAGAGGAGCTATTTCATATCTCCCGGTGTTGTGTCCGTGGTTTTTAAAATCATTTGGTCTATATTTACTTTTATGGTGATTACTTTTCTAATACGATATGGGCTGGGTGCAGTAGCGATAAAAAACACAGATCCAGATAAAGGCGAGGAAACAGTATGGAATACTTATCGCAATTACTCTCAAGTTCAAAGTATATCGAATGGAAGATGGGGAGATATGGTTTTTAATTTGCATTCAAAAAGGGTTATCCTTGGCTTTCTTTTTTGGCTGACCATTTATGCTTTCGAATTGCTCTTTTCGCTTAGTATTGATAGTGACTATGTGATACATTACAATGGGACAAACTGTGTAGGTCGTGCTGATAACTTAACGGCGTTAACTTCTTCGATGTGGTCTGATAAAGCTATCTTTTACACTCTTTCAAAGCCTCCAAGAAATAATACACTCTTAAGGGAACTGCTGAATCAAAGACATGTAGGAAACATTGGTTTACTTGGAAATGGAATCCATACTATAGCACCTATAGATGGACAATATAAACAAAACCAGACCGTAAATGTAGGAAAAACTGGATTCGCCTGTACTAGCACTACACCTTTTGGAAAAACGAACGGCGGTGGCATTTACGATCTGGCTTCCCTTGGTAAAAGTCCATTACAAATGAGTGGTTTGTCAACACCAAACTACCACAATTTTAGTGATGAGGACATTGGAATTATCCAAACAGGCTACGTCAATTTAAGAATGGCACTGAGTACATCCAAAATGAACGCAACGGCAAACGGCACCACCTTATTTCTCATTCTTGTTTCGAATCCTTTTACGCACCTTGTGGACATAAACCAACTCAAATACAATGCCACCGTATTTTTAAGCGAATGCACCATTTTTTACGAACATGGTGTTGTCACGGTTTTACAAGACGGTTATTTGAATGAAACAAATATAGGTGAAAGTTACAAAAAAGTGGATAGCGCTATCGAAACCGATTTTTTGAATTCAGGCGTTGGGAACCTTCTCAACGAAGACAGTTACTTTCTATCTCTCTATGATTATCCCGACAGATTAGTAAATACCGAATACAATAGCACTTATCCAGAAACAATGAAAATCGCCAACGATATCATTGCAACACATCTCCTCAATGGATTAGATCCGAATGCTGATCTATGTACCTTTAATCAAGAGCAAGTTCCAGTCTATATTTCTGCCCTTGGTACCAGGATGTCCTTTGGTTACATTTTGATAGGCGTAGTTTTTGCGATAGTCTCTTTAACAATTCTGTATATGTTTGCGCTTACCATGTTTACAAATAGCCAACGAAACAGATGGTTACTCTACTCTAGAGATTGGCGCTTCACTGGTTATATATTTACTGGAAATATAATGGATAAAAAGAAATTCAAGGCACATGCAAAAGACGATTATATCAGAACTAATTGTTCTAATGAAACTATCAATGACAGCGACGTAGATGCTTTATACTCGGAGAACCTGTTGAAAAAAGAATAATATGCCTAATAGAAATACCTTTATAAAATAAAATAATAATGTTTAGAAATGAATGTATCTATTTTATCTCTCTTGCAGTGGCATTGTAAAAAAAAAAAAGTATCTTGGGGAGTTTTAGTACAAACTAAGGCTTAGTACATTATTTTCACAAGTATATAGCTCAAATTAACATTTTTGTTTAACTAAATATCAAAATACGCTCACTAGTTTAATAACACGACAAGTAACTTACTAGTCATCATCCTAAATCTTCTCTTTTTTATGCATTAGAAATAACAATTAGACAGTGAAATATGCAAACAATAGGTGGATAATGGAATAGAGAATACCCAAATATTCACAGTGAAGCATTTCTATTTCGAGGTTCGACTATATCATTCATTAAGTGACCCCTTTACCCACTATATTACTTAGTTTTTGAATCGGCAAACATATAGATGATCTTAATTCATACAAAAAACCGGTGTTTTTTCAACGTGTAATGAGAAAGTGCACCATAGTTCCGAGGAAAAAAATATGTATCTTTATACTTGACATAAATCACTCGTATACTAATAATAAATTGGTTTGAATCGACTTCTTTCTTCAAACATTGACTATTAATAAATGACTTTAAACCTGCATATTAATAATGGTAAGCATATGATTTTTAACACTTTC
Organism: Backusella sp. ASU-2019c; assembly: GCA_024139495.1. NCBI lineage: Eukaryota > Fungi > Mucoromycota > Mucoromycetes > Mucorales > Backusellaceae > Backusella > Backusella sp. ASU-2019c. Next base: position 15,535 of record VCJM01000582.1, on the reverse strand, counting down.
AAAAAAAACAATACATTGCTCTTCGATGTAGTGTAACATTATGATGAAAGAGGCAAAATTTTCTGGTTTAAGCCTTGTAACCCTCCTTTCTTTTATGAAATCTAAGTATAATAAACTCAGTTTACATTATCACTGGAATAGAGTGCATAGACAGAGGTATCACCTATAATAATGTCTTGCTTGAATATATCAGTTCAATTGTAGAGTTTCTTCTTTCTCTGGAATATTTAGAAACGCTGCTGCATTAAAAGGCGCATTTGCATTTTCTTTCTTTTCTCGTTCTACAAAAAAAAATTTTTTTCTGTTTTTTTTTAGACCAGTTGAAAATTGTAGAAAAACTCAGTTTCATATTCATGATTTTTCTTTATACATGTCATTCAAGCAAAATCATGCTTGATAGTAAATGACCGCAATTTTAATTACATCTGCTTAATTGCTACGCTTGCGTATATACACCAAAGGCTCAATACTCAAAAAAGGCACTCATGGAATATGTAGTGGAAACCAATGAAATAAACCTTTGTGTAACTATTTGCTTAAGCTCGTGTCTTATTCCTTAATTATCTCTTTGCTTTTAGCATTTGAAAATGTACTTTTTACATAAAATAAAGATAGTTTTTATATTGTTATCTGTTGTCTGCTTAGAAGTTCCATCTATAAAGAAACAGTCCATCATGTGAGCTGGGTAATAGATCATGTATGCATTGTCAAATATATTTATCGAAACCAAGATGAAAAACAGCAGTGGAACAATTTCCTTTGTTTAGAGCCTTACAAAATCCATATATATGTGTGTATACCACAATTCATTATAAAGTATAAAAATAGTATCAGCTTTCTATGAATCGATCATAAATTTGTGTATTCTAAATGAATGATGCTGATAGATCACTTGTAAATATAACAAGTCGGTTCATTGAATTTCCCGTATTGCCGAGGCATCTGATTTCGAATTGAATGCCAATGGTTTCACCTCTTTATTTCCAATACCAACGATGTATATACATTCAAACGGCTGGGTATTCATTTGAAAGCGAAAATATAAATAAGGGAGGCTGTGATCTCACGTTTTTCTTGATTGCTACTTTTTATAAAACATTGTTGATGGTTTTTATTACTAAAAATAAATAAGCTAAATGATTGATGTACAAGAAAAAAAAAAGAAGCGTAACATTACACAGACTGCTCTTTTTTCTTTATAAGAACGAACAAAAAATATTTCTTTATTTCGGGCTTCCTCCTCTTAATATATTTATATTTAAATCAGTATTTTTATTACTGTCGCCACTCCTTCTATATACGACAACGCTAATATCAATATAAACAAAGAAATAAAATGACATTCGCCGATGAACCGATACCAAGATCCAGATCATCATTTATTAGATGGTTTGGCATCGATGATTTCATCCCTGAAAAAGCAACAACCTCCTATTGGATGTCATCAAAGGCATTTTTCGCTATTCGATTTATAGTTGCCTTGTATTCAACAATTGTGATGTGGACAGATATTGGACTCTCTGCAAAAGCAGGCACTTTTCAAGGCTTCTTTGCGTTTTTTACAAACATGACTTTTATTGGACTCCATGCCTACCTTATTGTAAGTTTAGAAATGGGGCGGGGGGCAAATGAAACAAAAGTTTATTTATATTAAAGTTCATATGCATAGACTGCTTTATTTCATCACATTGTCTATCTCAAAGACGGAAAACCTTCCTTCTTCTTTTATCAAAAGTCTTTTCTCAACTACCTTTATGTTTATCTCTATCATACAGTCGTTGTATACAAGTAGGGCGAATTTTAACTTGAATAATAGCAATACACTGATAATTCTAATTGTTTTTACTCGATACAATAGCATCCTTACACCAGTTATTTATTGGGCTTTGCTGAATGCAGGAAATACGAGTAAGAAATCACATTAGACGCATTGTTGAATTCATTAATCAATGACATTAACCTAATTAACCTTTTCTGTGAAAATAGCTATTGGTAGCCTTAGCACCTGGGTCAACGTCTCAGTGCATGGTGTTTCTTTCTTTTTAATGATGTCTGAAGTCATTCTTGGTCGTATGGAAATGAAAATCCGCATGATTTTACCTGTATTTTGTACAGTTATTCTCTACATGTTCCTTACATTTATAGTTCATGCCACGTAAGTTTTTATTTTTACATATATTTATTACATAATGTAATTCTTAATTTGGATATTGTAGTAAGGGCTACTGGGTGTATCCATTTTTGAATTGGAATCAAGGTGGTATAACAGCTGCTTGGTACTTTCTTGTTGCCGTCATTGTAGTCGTCTTCTTCTTTATCCAAGTTTTTTTCCATTTTATTCGTAATAAGATTGCTACAAAACTGGGTAAAAGGGTTGTCCAGACACAAGATGTTTCCATGGAAAAGGTTGAAACTAATCAATCTTCCATTGTATAACTATAACATTTATTTATTTATTTATTTTACATGTATCTTTATAATACTACTTTTTAATAATAATAATAACAATAATATTACATAATTACACTATAAAAAGGTATACTATTTCATTAAATGGGGGTATATAAGTGAGTATGTACTATATGACATGAAGCAACTCGTTTACAATGACGACTGGGGTTTAAATTGTTCTGATCTGAAACAAACTGGGTGGCTCGGGTTCAACCAACTTTAATTTCTTGTGATTATTATGCGTTTA